>JAWQEG010002870.1:0-130000 GCA_033782935.1 Petrolisthes cinctipes | reverse complement strand
CTGGTATAGCTACTGATTCCTCTAACAAGAACCTGTGCCACAAAACAATACTTATTTTATCAGAGCTTATATCCGGGTACACATATACAGTAGCTATACAGTGGAGTAATAAGTAGCCTTTACAAAAAAATGTCGTCACTATCTAACCTTCACCTAATTATTTATAGAATCATTTAAGTAAAGATTATGTTCAGTAAAGATTAAGTAAAGATTATGTTAAGTAAAGGTTAAGTAAAGATTATGTTAAGTAAAGATTAAGTAAAGATTATGTTAAGTAAAGATTAAGTAAAGATTATATTTAATGGACTGTTTGTTAGTTGTGTTAAAACTGATGAATCCCGAGTGAGCAGTGTGATGCTTGCGAAATGTCAACTGTGTGGTGGTGGTGAGTGGATTAAACTGTGTGCTGACTTGACTGACTTTGTAGATGGAACCATGTGTGTGTTTGTGTGTGTGTGTGTTTGTGTGTTTGTGTGTGTTGACTACCAGAACTGAACCGTGTGTGATAAGTGTATAGACGGTAATAATTATGTGAGTGGTGACTGTGATAACCGAACTGTGTGAGTGGTGACTGTGATAACCAAACTGTGTGAGTGGTGGCTGTGATAACTGAACTGTGTGAGTGGTGGCTGTGATAACTGAACTGTGTGAGTGGTGACTGGGATAACCGAACTGTGTGAGTGGTGACTGTGATAACTGAACTGTGTGAGTGGTGACTGTAGAGTAGACGGATCGGTGTATGGATGATGAGGACTGTAAAAAAATAAACTGTGACTACTGACGAGGCAACTAATTATATATGGGTGTGTTAACTGCGACAAAGGAACTGTAAACATGACTGAATAGAATGAAAAAAAAAAATGTGAACTGTATGGAATAAAATGTGAACTATAAAACAATTAATGACCGAGTAGAATAATGTGTGAGCTGTATACAAAATTAATTACTTACTTAGTGGAATGAAATGTGAACTGTGTAAAAAAGAAATGACTGAGTGAAATGAAAATAATGTGAACTGTATAAATAAAAGATTAATGGATAGTGAAAAGACTAGGAATACCAATGGGACCTGTTTGTCGTCTGAATTAAACACGTGGTGGTGGAGGAAATATTAAAAGGGTTGGTGAGGGGGGGGAGGAGGAGGTGGAGTTGGAGGAGTAGGTGGTGGAGATGGTGGAGGTGGAGGAAGAGGAGGAGTAGGTGGTGGAGATGGTGGAGGTGGAGGAAGAGGAGGAGTAGGAGTAGGAGGTGGAGGTGGTGGAAGTGGAGGAAGTAGTGGTAAAGGGCGTTAAGATTGGATACGGACGGACACAAAGACGAATGGATGGACGGAAAGCCACTCGGTATGTGTATGTGTGTGTGTGTGTGTGTGAGGCAGTGGGGGGGGGGGGGGGTGAGGGGATATTGGGGGAAGGACAACAGTCTACTGCTTTTTTTTTTTCTATGGCCCAGTGTTGTAAATTCTCGAGGGTAATAAGATTTTTTTTTCTTTACTGAGGACGAGACTGATAAGTGATGGATTATACACACACACACACACACACACACACACACACACACACACACACACACACACATACACATACACACACACACACACACACACACACACACACAATTACAGTCTATCCAAATATAACCAATTGGACACAAGACCCCAAGGGAAAAAATTTATATCAGATGTGAGAGAGAGAAAATAAATAATCAGCCACTCCCTGCAGCTACGATGACAACCCTCCATGGTCCTGAGGGAATACACACCAGTCCACTCAGGGTTGTGTCGTATATAATTATGGACAGTAACGTAAACTAAACGTAAACTGATTCCTCCAAACTATTCGAAGCAACAGGCCAACATTATTTTTGTTAATCTAGTCCTGTTTCCTGGCATACTTTGGAGGAATCAAGGTATGTACCAGAATATATTATTATCCCCTTAAATGATAGACAACGTGAACGATTGGACAGCAAAGTGAAAGATTTAAAAAAAAAAAAAAAATTGGAATTTAATAAACAACAACAACAACAACTATGTGAATGAATGGACGACAGTGTATAATCGAACAACAAATGAACAGCAACGTGAAACTAATTGGGGTACAAACATGCACGCTCTGAAAAGGTAACTAGAGAGGACTTTTACCTCGATCACACACACACACACACGCATGCACAACACACACACAAACACAAACACAAACACAAACACAAACACACACAAACACACACACACACACACATACACACACACACACACACACAAATCCCTAATTCCCGCTGGAGCTGTTGAGTAGATAAGCGAATTTAAGGCTTTGGCAACTACTCTGTGCTGTCAGTCCGTCAATGTGCCATCACTTCACAGCTACACTACTTTTATCATCATCCAACACGGCATTGAAATAATTCCAGGTTATTGGCTTTCTGTGTACTGTACTCAATACTTCTGTTTTTCTCTCCAACTTTCTTTTTGTGTATTATTCTCTCTCTACTCATCAATTTTTGTGTTTGGCTCTTCCTTTCTCTATTTATGTATGTCTGTTTATTTTTCATGTTATCTTTTTATTCGTAAACCGCATATATCTTTTTTCAGTCTGTCTGCCTGTCTGTTTGTTTGTTTGTCCAAGTTAACCCTTCCGACCTCCCTCACACTTTTACCTATTGACATTTCCCATCCTGTCATCCCTTCCTTCCCCTTCACCTTCCAATTCTCCCTCCTTCCTCCCCTTCATTGAACCCCTCCCTATCCCTCCCTCTCTTCCATCCATCTTTCCTACTCCCCATTCCCCTCCCTCCCTCCTTGTTCCCCATTCCCCCTCTCAATCCCAATTCGCCCCTCTCGCCCCCCTCGTCCCCCTCGTCCATAAGAAGCCCCCCTCGACGACCGAGATACGACTCAAGCACGTTCCGTATTGTTTCACCAGTCAGCCTACACAATGGAGAGTGAGAGAGAGAGGGAAAGGGAGAGGGGGAGGAGAGGGGGAGGAGAGAGGGAAAGGGAGAGGGGGAGGAGAGAAAGAGAGAGCTGGGATGGGGGAAAGGGAAGCGGTAGAGAAGTATATAAAAGCCTCTTCATTCGTCTCTCCCTTCCTTCCTTCCTTCCTCTAACTCTACCCAGTCACTCTCACTCTCTCTCGCTCTCTCGATAGTTTAGTAAAGACAAATATTCTCACAAGTACCACTAGGTTTGTTGCTGCTTGAGTCTTCATTAAATTCCTTTGTATTCTTCCTCCTTTTTATCGTGCATTGTCAAACGTGGAAAAGGTAATAGGTCTTTGGATCATTGTGACAAATTACCTATAACCAGGTCTCCACTGAATCTAAGTAGTAAAAACAACAAACAAACTAGTAGGATTTATAGAGAGAACCTTCCAATTTAAATCAGAAAAAAAAACACACATTCTTACTGTGTCTAATAATAATGCTAGGTTAGGTTAGGTTGAAAATGGGTAGGGATGAAACAGAATGGCATGCGAAGATGTAGGGAAGAGAGACTAATTCAATGGAACTAAGTTTTGTAGTGGAAGTATACGTGGGGTTGGTCAGAATAGGTTTAATAATATTAGGTTAGGTTAGGTTTAAAAGGGTTGGGATGAAAAAGAATGGCATGAGAAGATGTAGGGAAGAGAGACTAATTCATAGGGACAAAGTTTTGTAGTGGAAGTATATGAGGGGTTGGTCAGAATAGGTTTAATAATGTTAGGTTAGGTTAGGTTTAAAATGGGTATGGATGGAAAAGAATGGCATGAGAAGATGTAGGGAAAAGTGACAAATTCAATAGGATTAAGTTTTGTAGTGGAAGTATAAGAGGGGTTGGTCAGAATAGGTTTAATAATGTTTGATTAGGTTAGGTTGAAAATAGGTAGGGATAGAAAAGAATGGCATGAGAAGATGTAGGGAAGAGTGACTAATTCAAAGGGACTAAGTTTTGTAGTGGAAGTATAAGAGGGGTTGGTCAGAATAGGTTTAATAATGTTTGATTAGGTTAGGTTGAAAATGGGTATGGATGGAAAAGAATGGCATGAGAAGATGTAGGGAAGAGTGACAAATTCAAAGGAACTAAGTTTTGTAGTGGAAGTATAAGAGGGGTTGGTCAGAATAGGTTTAATAATGTTTGATTAGGTTAGGTTGAAAATTGGTAGGGATAGAAAAGAATGGTATGAGAAGATGTAGGGAAGAGTGACTAATTCAATGGAACTAAGTTTTGTAGTGGAAGTATACGTGGGGTTGGTCAGAATAGGTTTAATAATATTAGGTTAGGTTAGGTTTAAAAGGGTTGGGATGAAAAAGAATGGCATGAGAAGATGTAGGGAAGAGAGACTAATTCATAGGGACAAAGTTTTGTAGTGGAAGTATATGAGGGGTTGGTCAGAATAGGTTTAATAATGTTAGGTTAGGTTAGGTTTAAAATGGGTATGGATGGAAAAGAATGGCATGAGAAGATGTAGGGAAAAGTGACAAATTCAATAGGATTAAGTTTTGTAGTGGAAGTATAAGAGGGGTTGGTCAGAATATGTTTAATAATGTTTGATTAGGTTAGGTTGAAAATAGGTAGGGATAGAAAAGAATGGCATGAGAAGATGTAGGGAAGAGTGAATAATTCAAAGGGACTAAGTTTTGTAGTGGAAGTATAAGAGGGGTTGGTCAGAATAGGTTTAATAATGTTAGGTTAGGTTAGGTTGAAAATGGGTACGGATGAAAATGAATGGCATGAGAAGATGTAGGGAAGAGTGACTAATTCAATGGAACTAAGTTTTTTTGTGGAAGTATAAGTGGGGTTGGTCAGAATAGGTTTAATAATATTAGGTTAGGTTAGGTTTAAAATGGGTAGGGATGAAAAAGAATGGCATGAGAAGATGTAGGGAAGAGAGACTAATTCATAGGGACTAAGTTTTGCAGTGGAAGTATAAGAGGGGTTGGACAAAATAGGTTTAATAATGTTAGGTTAGGTTAGGTTTAAAATGGGTAGGGATGCAAAAGAATGGCATGAGAAGATGTAGGGAAGAGTGACTAATTCAAAGGGACTAAGTTTTGTAGTGTAAATATAAGAGGGGTTGGTCAGAATAGGTTTAATAATGTTTGGTTAGGTTAGGTTGAAAATGGGTAGGGATAGAAAAGAATGGCTTGAGAAGATGTAGGGAAGAGAGACTAATTCATTGGGACTAAGGTTTGTAGTGGAAGTATAAGAGGGGTTGGTCAAAATAGGTTTAATAATGTTAGGTTAGGTTAGGTTGAAAATGGGTAGGGATGGAAAAGAATGGCATGAGAAGATGTAGGGAAGAGAGACTAATTCAAAGGGACTAAGTTTTGTAGTGGAAGTATAAGAGGGGTTGGACAAAATAGGTTTAATAATGTTAGGTTAGGTTAGGTTTAAAATGGGTAGGGATGCAAAAGAATGGCATGAGAAGATGTAGGGAAGAGTGACTAATTCAAAGGGACTAAGTTTTGTAGTGTAAATATAAGAGGGGTTGGTCAGAATAGGTTTAATAATGTTAGGTTAGGTTAGGTTGAAAATGGGTAGGGATGAAAAAGAATGGCATGAGAAGATGTAGGGAAGAGTGATTAATTCAAAGGGACTAAGTTTTGTATTGGAAGTATAAGAGGGCTTGGTCAAAATAGGTTTAATAATGTTAGGTTAGGTTAGGTTGAAAATGGGTAGGGATAGAAAAGAATGGCTTGAGAAGATGTAGGGAAGAGAGACTAATTCATTGGGACTAAGGTTTGTAGTGGAAGTATAAGAGGGGTTGGTCAGAATAAGTTTAATAATGTTTGATTAGGTTAGGTTGAAAATTGGTAGGGATAGAAAAGAATGGCATGAGAAGATGTAGGGAAGAGTGACTAATTCAAAGGGACTAAGTTTTGTAGTGGAAGTATAAGAGGGTTGGTCAGAATAGGTTTAATAATGTTAGGTTAGGTTAGGTTGAAAATGGGTAGGGATGAAAAAGAATGGCATGAGAAGATGTAGGGAAGAGTGACTAATTCAATGGAACTAAGTTTTGTAGTGGAAGTATAAGTGGGGTTGGTCAGAATAGGTTTAATAATATTAGGTTAGGTTAGGTTTAAAATGGGTAGGGATGAAAAAGAATGGCATGAGAAGATGTAGGGAAGAGAGACTAGTTCATAGGGACAAAGTTTTGTACTGGAAGTATAAGAGGAGTTGGTCAGAATAGGTTTAATAATGTTAGGTTAGGTTAGGTTGAAAATGGGTAGGGATGGAAAAGAATGACATGAGAAGATGTAGGGAAGAGTGACTAATTCAAAGAGACTAAGTTTTGTAGTGGAAGTATAAAAGGGGTTGGTCAGAATAGGTTTAATAATGTTAGGTTAGGTTAGGTTGAAAATGGGTAGGGATAGAAAAGAATGGCATGAGAAGATGTAGGGAAGAGAGACTAATTCAATGGGACTAAGTTTTGCAGTGGAAGTATAAGAGGGGTTGGACAAAATAGGTTTAATAATGTTAGGTTAGGTTAGGTTTAAAATGGGTAGGGATGCAAAAGAATGGCATGAGAAGATGTAGGGAAGAGAGACTAATTCATAGGGACAAAGTTTTGTAGTGGAAGTATATGAGGGGTTGGTCAGAATAGGTTTAATAAGGTTAGGTTAGGTTAGGTTGAAAATGGGTATGGATGGAAAAGAATGGCATGAGAAGATGTAGGGAAATGTGACAAATTCAATAGGATTAAGTTTTGTAGTGGAAGTATAAGAGGGGCTGGTCAGAATAGGTTTAATAATGTTTGATTAGGTTAGGTTGAAAATAGGTAGGGATAAAAAAGAATGGCATGAGAAGATGTAGGGAAGAGTGACTAATTCAAAGGGACTAAGTTTTGTAGTGGAAGTATAAGAGGGGTTGGTCAGAATAGGTTTAATAATGTTAGGTTAGGTTAGGTTGAAAATGGGTAGGGATGAAAAAGAATGGCATGAGAAGATGTAGGGAAGAGTGACTAATTCAATGGAACTAAGTTTTTTTGTGGAAGTATAAGTGGGGTTGGTCAGAATAGGTTTAATAATATTAGGTTAGGTTAGGTTTAAAATGGGTAGGGATGAAAAAGAATGGCATGAGAAGATGTAGGGAAGAGAGACTAATTCATAGGGACAAAGTAATGTAGTGGAAGTATAAGAGGGGTTGGTCAGAATAGGTTTAATAATGTTAGGTTAGGTTAGGTTGAAAATGGGTAGGGATGGAAAAGAATGGCATGAGAAGATGTAGGGAAGAGAGACTAATTCAAAGGGACTAAGTTTTGCAGTGGAAGTATAAGAGGGGTTGGACAAAATAGGTTTAATAATGTTAGGTTAGGTTAGGTTTAAAATGGGTAGGGATGCAAAAGAATGGCATGAGAAGATGTAGGGAAGAGTGACTAATTCAAAGGGACTAAGTTTTGTAGTGTAAATATAAGAGGGGTTGGTCAGAATAGGTTTAATAATGTTAGGTTAGGTTAGGTTGAAAATGGGTAGGGATGAAAAAGAATGGCATGAGAAGATGTAGGGAAGAGTGATTAATTCAAAGGGACTAAGTTTTGTATTGGAAGTATAAGAGGGCTTGGTCAAAATAGGTTTAATAATGTTAGGTTAGGTTAGGTTGAAAATGGGTAGGGATAGAAAAGAATGGCATGAGAAGATGTAGGGAAGAGTGACTAATTCAAAGGGACTAAGTTTTGTAGTGGAAGTATAAGAGGGGTTGGACAAAATAGGTTTAATAATGTTAGGTTAGGTTAGGTTTAAAATGGGTAGGGATGCAAAAGAATGGCATGAGAAGATGTAGGGAAGAGAGACTAATTCATAGGGACAAAGTTTTGTAGTGGAAGTATATGAGGGGTTGGTCAGAATAGGTTTAATAAGGTTAGGTTAGGTTAGGTTGAAAATGGGTATGGATGGAAAAGAATGGCATGAGAAGATGTAGGGAAATGTGACAAATTCAATAGGATTAAGTTTTGTAGTGGAAGTATAAGAGGGGCTGGTCAGAATAGGTTTAATAATGTTTGATTAGGTTAGGTTGAAAATAGGTAGGGATAGAAAAGAATGGCATGAGAAGATGTAGGGAAGAGTGACTAATTCAAAGGGACTAAGTTTTGTAGTGGAAGTATAAGAGGGGTTGGTCAGAATAGGTTTAATAATGTTAGGTTAGGTTAGGTTGAAAATGGGTAGGGATGAAAAAGAATGGCATGAGAAGATGTAGGGAAGAGTGACTAATTCAATGGAACTAAGTTTTTTTGTGGAAGTATAAGTGGGGTTGGTCAGAATAGGTTTAATAATATTAGGTTAGGTTAGGTTTAAAATGGGTAGGGATGAAAAAGAATGGCATGAGAAGATGTAGGGAAGAGAGACTAATTCATAGGGACAAAGTAATGTAGTGGAAGTATAAGAGGGGTTGGTCAGAATAGGTTTAATAATGTTAGGTTAGGTTAGGTTGAAAATGGGTAGGGATGGAAAAGAATGGCATGAGAAGATGTAGGGAAGAGAGACTAATTCAAAGGGACTAAGTTTTGCAGTGGAAGTATAAGAGGGGTTGGACAAAATAGGTTTACTAATGTTAGGTTATGTTAGGTTTAAAATGGGTAGGGATGCAAAAGAATGGCATGAGAAGATGTAGGGAAGAGTGACTAATTCAAAGGGACTAAGTTTTGTAGTGTAAATATAAGAGGGGTTGGTCAGAATAGGTTTAATAATGTTAGGTTAGGTTAGGTTGAAAATGGGTAGGGATGAAAAAGAATGGCATGAGAAGATGTAGGGAAGAGTGATTAATTCAAAGGGACTAAGTTTTGTATTGGAAGTATAAGAGGGCTTGGTCAAAATAGGTTTAATAATGTTAGGTTAGGTTAGGTTGAAAATGGGTAGGGATAGAAAAGAATGGCTTGAGAAGATGTAGGGAAGAGAGACTAATTCATTGGGACTAAGGTTTGTAGTAGAAGTATAAGAGGGGTTGGTCAGAATAGGTTTAATAATGTTAGGTTAGGTTAGGTTGAAAATGGGTACGGATAAAAAAGAATGGCATGAGAAGATGTAGGGAATAGAGACTAATTCATAGGGACTAAGTTTTGTAGTGGAAGTATAAGAGGAGTTGGTCAAAATAGGTTTAATAATGTTAGGTTAGGTTAGGTTGAAAATGGGTATGGATGGAAAAGAATGGCATGAGAAGATGTAGGGAAGAGTGACAAATTCAATAGGATTAAGTTTTGTAGTGGAAGTATAAGAGGGGTTGGTCAGAATAGGTTTAATAATGTTAGGTTAGGTTAGGTTGAAAATTGGTAGGGATAGAAAAGAATGGCATGAGAAGATGTAGGGAAGAGTGACTAATTCAAAGGGACTAAGTTTTGTAGTGGAAGTATAAGAGGGGTTGGTCAGAATAGGTTTAATAATGTTAGGTTAGGTTAGGTTGAAAATGGGTAGGGATGAAAAAGAATGGCATGAGAAGATGTAGGGAAGAGTGACTAATTCAATGGAACTAAGTTTTGTAGTGGAAGTATAAGTGGGGTTGGTCAGAATAGGTTTAATAATATTAGGTTAGGTTAGGTTTAAAATGGGTAGGGATGAAAAAGAATGGCATGAGAAGATGTAGGGAAGAGAGACTAGTTCATAGGGACTAAGTTTTGTAGTGGAAGTATAAGAGGGGTTGGTCAGAATAGGTTTAATAATGTTAGGTTAGGTTAGGTTGAAAATGGGTAGGGATGGAAAAGAATGACATGAAAAGATGTAAGGAAGAGTGACTAATTCAAAGAGACTAAGTTTTGTAGTGAAAGTATAAAAGGGGTTGGTCAGAATAGGTTTAATAATGTTAGGTTAGGTTAGGTTGAAAATTGGTAGGGATAGAAAAGAATGGCATGAGAAGATGTAGGGAAGAGAGACTAATTCAAAGGGACTAAGTTTTGCAGTGGAAGTATAAGAGGGGTTGGACAAAATAGGTTTAATAATGTTAGGTTAGGTTAGGTTTAAAATGGGTAGGGATGCAAAAGAATGGCATGAGAAGATGTAGGGAAGAGTGACTAATTCAAAGGGACTAAGTTTTGTAGTGTAAATATAAGAGGGGTTGGTCAGAATAGGTTTAATAATGTTAGGTTAGGTTAGGTTGAAAATGGGTAGGGATAGAAAAGAATGGCATGAGAAGATGTATGGAAGAGTGATTAATTCAAAGGGACTAAGTTTTGTATTGGAAGTATAAGAGGGCTTTGTCAAAATAGGTTTAATAATGTTAGGTTATGTTAGGTTGAAAATGGGTAGGGATAGAAAAGAATGGCTTGAGAAGATGTAGGGAAGAGAGACTAATTCATTGGGAATAAGGTTTGTAGTGGAAGTATAAGAGGGGTTGGTCAGAATAGGTTTAATAATGTTAGGTTAGGTTAGGTTGAAAATGGGTACTGATAAAAAAGAATGGCATGAGAACATGTAGGGAATAGAGACTAATTCATAGGGACTAAGTTTTGTAGTGGAAGTATAAGAGGAGTTGGTCAAAATAGGTTTAATAATGTTAGGTTAGGTTAGGTTGAAAATGGGTACGGATAAAAAAGAATGGCATGAGAAGATGTAGGGAATAGAGACTAATTCATAGGGACTAAGTTTTGTAGTGGAAGTATAAGAGGGGTTGGTCAGAATAGGTTTAATAATGTTAGGTTAGGTTAGGTTGAAAATGGGTAGGGATGGAAAAGAATGACATGAGAAGATGTAGGGAAGAGTGAGTAATTCAAAGAAACTAAGTTTTGTAGTGGAAGTATAAAAGGGGTTGGTCAGAATAGGTTTAATAATGTTAGGTTAGGTTAGGTTGAAAATGGGTATGGATGGAAACGAATGGCATGAGAAGATGTAGGGAAGAGTGACTAATTCAAAGAGACTAAGTTTTGTAGTGGAAGTATAAAAGGGGTTGGTCAGAATAGGTTTAATAATGTTAGGTTAGGTTAGGTTGAAAATTGGTAGGGATAGAAAAGAATGGCATGAGAAGATGTAGGGAAGAGAGACTAATTCAAAGGGACTAAGTTTTGCAGTGGAAGTATAAGAGGGGTTGGACAAAATAGGTTTAATAATGTTAGGTTAGGTTAGGTTTAAAATGGGTAGGGATGCAAAAGAATGGCATGAGAAGATGTAGGGAAGAGAGACTAGTTCATAGGGACTAAGTTTTGTAGTGGAAGTATAAGAGGGGTTGGTCAGAATAGGTTTAATAATGTTAGGTTAGGTTAGGTTGAAAATGGGTAGGGATGGAAAAGAATGACATGAAAAGATGTAGGGAAGAGTGACTAATTCAAAGAGACTAAGTTTTGTAGTGAAAGTATAAAAGGGGTTGGTCAGAATAGGTTTAATAATGTTAGGTTAGGTTAGGTTGAAAATTGGTAGGGATAGAAAAGAATGGCATGAGAAGATGTAGGGAAGAGAGACTAATTCAAAGGGACTAAGTTTTGCAGTGGAAGTATAAGAGGGGTTGGACAAAATAGGTTTAATAATGTTAGGTTAGGTTAGGTTTAAAATGGGTAGGGATGCAAAAGAATGGCATGAGAAGATGTAGGGAAGAGTGACTAATTCAAAGGGACTAAGTTTTGTAGTGTAAATATAAGAGGGGTTGGTCAGAATAGGTTTAATAATGTTAGGTTAGGTTAGGTTGAAAATGGGTAGGGATAGAAAAGAATGGCATGAGAAGATGTATGGAAGAGTGATTAATTCAAAGGGACTAAGTTTTGTATTGGAAGTATATGAGGGCTTGGTCAAAATATGTTTAATAATGTTAGGTTATGTTAGGTTGAAAATGGGTAGGGATAGAAAAGAATGGCTTGAGAAGATGTAGGGAAGAGAGACTAATTCATTGGGACTAAGGTTTGTAGTGGAAGTATAAGAGGGGTTGGTCAGAATAGGTTTAATAATGTTAGGTTAGGTTAGGTTGAAAATGGGTACTGATAAAAAAGAATGGCATGAGAACATGTAGGGAATAGAGACTAATTCATAGGGACTAAGTTTTGTAGTGGAAGTATAAGAGGAGTTGGTCAAAATAGGTTTAATAATGTTAGGTTAGGTTAGGTTGAAAATGGGTACGGATAAAAAAGAATGGCATGAGAAGATGTAGGGAATAGAGACTAATTCATAGGGACTAAGTTTTGTAGTGGAAGTATAAGAGGGGTTGGTCAGAATAGGTTTAATAATGTTAGGTTAGGTTAGGTTGAAAATGGGTAGGGATGAAAAAGAATGGCATGAGAAGATGTAGGGAAGAGTGACTAATTCAATGGAACTAAGTTTTGTAGTGGAAGTATAAGTGGGGTTGGTCAGAATAGGTTTAATAATATTAGGTTAGGTTAGGTTTAAAATGGGTAGGGATGAAAAAGAATGGCATGAGAAGATGTAGGGAAGAGAGACTAGTTCATAGGGACTAAGTTTTGTAGTGGAAGTATAAGAGGGGTTGGTCAGAATAGGTTTAATAATGTTAGGTTAGGTTAGGTTGAAAATGGGTAGGGATGGAAAAGAATGACTTGAAAAGATGTAGGGAAGAGTGGCTAATTCAAAGAGACTAAGTTTTGTAGTGGAAGTATAAAAGGGGTTGGTCAGAATAGGTTTAATAATGTTAGGTTAGGTTAGGTTGAAAATGGGTAGGGATAGAAAAGAATGGCATGAGAAGATGTAGGGAAGAGAGACTAATTCAAAGGGACTAAGTTTTGCAGTGGAAGTATAAGAGGGGTTGGACAAAATAGGTTTAATAATGTTAGGTTAGGTTAGGTTTAAAATGGGTAGGGATGCAAAAGAATGGCATGAGAAGATGTAGGGAAGAGTGACTAATTCAAAGGGACTAAGTTTTGTAGTGTAAATATAAGAGGGGTTGGTCAGAATAGGTTTAATAATGTTAGGTTAGGTTAGGTTGAAAATGGGTAGGGATAGAAAAGAATGGCATGAGAAGATGTATGGAAGAGTGATTAATTCAAAGGGACTAAGTTTTGTATTGGAAGTATAAGAGGCCTTGGTCAAAATAGGTTTAATAATGTTAGGTTATGTTAGGTTGAAAATGGGTAGGGATAGAAAAGAATGGCTTGAGAAGATGTAGGGAAGAGAGACTAATTCATTGGGACTAAGGTTTGTAGTGGAAGTATAAGAGGGGTTGGTCAGAATAGGTTTAATAATGTTAGGTTAGGTTAGGTTGAAAATGGGTACTGATAAAAAAGAATGGCATGAGAACATGTAGGGAATAGAGACTAATTCATAGGGACTAAGTTTTGTAGTGGAAGTATAAGAGGAGTTGGTCAAAATAGGTTTAATAATGTTAGGTTAGGTTAGGTTGAAAATGGGTACGGATAAATAAGAATGGCATGAGAAGATGTAGGGAATAGAGACTAATTCATAGGGACTAAGTTTTGTAGTGGAAGTATAAGAGGGGTTGGTCAGAATAGGTTTAATAATGTTAGGTTAGGTTAGGTTTAAAATGGGTAGGGATGCAAAAGAATGGCATGAGAAGATGTAGGGAAGAGTGACTAATTCAAAGGGACTAAGTTTTGTAGTGTAAATATAAGAGGGGTTGGTCAGAATAGGTTTAATAATGTTAGGTTAGGTTAGGTTGAAAATGGGTAGGGATAGAAAAGAATGGCATGAGAAGATGTATGGAAGAGTGATTAATTCAAAGGGACTAAGTTTTGTATTGGAAGTATAAGAGGGCTTGGTCAAAATAGGTTTAATAATGTTAGGTTAGGTTAGGTTGAAAATGGGTAGGGATAGAAAAGAATGGCTTGAGAAGATGTAGGGAAGAGAGACTAATTCATTGGGACTAAGGTTTGTAGTGGAAGTATAAGAGGGGTTGGTCAGAATAGGTTTAATAATGTTAGGTTAGGTTAGGTTGAAAATGGGTACGGATAAAAAAGAATGGCATGAGAAGATGTAGGGAATAGAGACTAATTCATAGGGACTAAGTTTTGTAGTGGAAGTATAAGAGGAGTTGGTCAAAATAGGTTTAATAATGTTAGGTTAGGTTAGGTTGAAAATGGGTACGGATAAAAAAGAATGGCATGAGAAGATGTAGGGAATAGAGACTAATTCATAGGGACTAAGTTTTGTAGTGGAAGTATAAGAGGGGTTGGTCAGAATAGGTTTAATAATGTTAGGTTAGGTTAGGTTGAAAATGGGTAGGGATGGAAAAGAATGACATGAGAAGATGTAGGGAAGAGTGAGTAATTCAAAGAGACTAAGTTTTGTAGTGGAAGTATAAAAGGGGTTGGTCAGAAGAGGTTTAATAATGTTAGGTTAGGTTAGGTTGAAAATGGGTATGGATGGAAAAGAATGGCATGAGAAGATGTAGGGAAGAGTGACTAATTCAAAGAGACTAAGTTTTGTAGTGGAAGTATAAAAGGGGTTGGTCAGAATAGGTTTAATAATGTTAGGTTAGGTTAGGTTGAAAATTGGTAGGGATAGAAAATAATGGCATGAGAAGATGTAGGGAAGAGAGACTAATTCAAAGGGACTAAGTTTTGCAGTGGAAGTATAAGAGGGGTTGGACAAAATAGGTTTAATAATGTTAGGTTAGGTTAGGTTGAAAATGGGTAGGGATGCAAAAGAATGGCATGAGAAGATGTAGGGAAGAGTGACTAATTCAAAGGGACTAAGTTTTGTAGTGTAAATATAAGAGGGGTTGGTCAGAATAGGTTTAATAATGTTAGGTTAGGTTAGGTTGAAAATGGGTAGGGATAGAAAAGAATGGCATGAGAAGATGTATGGAAGAGTGATTAATTCAAAGGGAATAAGTTTTGTATTGGAAGTATAAGAGGGCTTGGTCAAAATAGGTTTAATAATGTTAGGTTAGGTTAGGTTGAAAATGGGTAGGGATAGAAAAGAATGGCTTGAGAAGATGTAGGGAAGAGAGACTAATTCATTGGGACTAAGGTTTGTAGTGGAAGTATAAGAGGGGTTGGTCAGAATAGGTTTAATAATGTTAGGTTAGGTTAGGTTGAAAATGGGTACGGATAAAAAAGAATGGCATGAGAAGATGTAGGGAATAGAGACTAATTCATAGGGACTAAGTTTTATAGTGGAAGTATAAGAGGAGTTGGTCAAAATAGGTTTAATAATGTTAGGTTAGGTTAGGTTGAAAATGGGTACGGATAAAAAAGAATGGCATGAGAAGATGTAGGGAATAGAGACTAATTCATAGGGACTAAGTTTTGTAGTGGAAGTATAAGAGGGGTTGGTCAGAATAGGTTTAATAATGTTAGGTTAGGTTAGGTTGAAAATGGGTAGGGATGGAAAAGAATGACATGAGAAGATGTAGGGAAGAGTGAGTAATTCAAAGAGACTAAGTTTTGTAGTGGAAGTATAAAAGGGGTTGGTCAGAATAGGTTTAATAATGTTAGGTTAGGTTAGGTTGAAAATGGTTATGGATGGAAAAGAATGGCATGAGAAGATGTAGGGAAGAGTGACAAATTCAATAGGATTAAGTTTTGTAGTGGAAGTATAAGAGGGGTTGGTCAGAATAGGTTTAATAATGTTAGGTTAGGTTAGGTTGAAAATTGGTAGGGATAGAAAAGAATGGCATGAGAAGATGTAGGGAAGAGTGACTAATTCAAAGGGACTAAGTTTTGTAGTGGAAGTATAAGAGGGGTTGGTCAGAATAGGTTTAATAATGTTAGGTTAGGTTAGGTTGAAAATGGATAGGGATGAAAAAGAATGGCATGAGAAGATGTAGGGAAGAGTGACTAATTCAATGGAACTAAGTTTTGTAGTGGAAGTATAAGTGGGGTTGGTCAGAATAGGTTTAATAATATTAGGTTAGGTTAGGTTTAAAATGGGTAGGGATGAAAAAGAATGGCATGAGAAGATGTAGGGAAGAGAGACTAGTTCATAGGGACAAAGTTTTGCAGTGGAAGTATAGGAGGGGTTGGACAAAATAGGTTTAATAATGTTAGGTTAGGTTAGGTTTAAAATGGGTAGGGATGCAAAAGAATGGCATGAGAAGATGTAGGGAAGAGTGACTAATTCAAAGGGACTAAGTTTTGTAGTGTAAAAATAAGAGGGGTTGGTCAGAATAGGTTTAATAATGTTAGGTTAGGTTAGGTTGAAAATGGGTAGGGATAGAAAAGAATGGCATGAGAAGATGTATGGAAGAGTGATTAATTCAAAGGGACTAAGTTTTGTATTGGAAGTATAAGAGGGCTTGGTCAAAATAGGTTTAATAATGTTAGGTTAGGTTAGGTTGAAAATGGGTAGGGATAGAAAAGAATGGCTTGAGAAGATGTAGGGAAGAGAGATTAATTCAAAGGGACTAAGTTTTGTATTGGAAGTATAAGAGGGCTTGGTCAAAATAGGTTTAATAATGTTAGGTTAGGTTAGGTTGAAAATGGGTAGGGATAGAAAAGAATGGCTTGAGAAGATGTAGGGAAGAGAGACTAATTCATTGGGACTAAGGTTTGTAGTGGAAGTATAAGAGGGGTTGGTCAGAATAGGTTTAATAATGTTAGGTTAGGTTAGGTTGAAAATGGGTACGGATAAAAAAGAATGGCATGAGAAGATGTAGGGAATAGAGACTAATTCATAGGGACTAAGTTTTGTAGTAGAAGTATAAGAGGAGTTGGTCAAAATAGGTTTAATAATGTTAGGTTAGGTTAGGTTGAAAATGGGTACGGATAAAAAAGAATGGCATGAGAAGATGTAGGGAATAGAGACTAGTTCATAGGGACTAAGTTTTGTAGTGGAAGTATAAGAGGGCTTGGTCAAAATAGGTTTAATAATGTTAGGTTAGGTTAGTTTGAAAATGGGTAGGGATAGAAAAGAATGGTTTGAGAAGATGTAGGGAAGAGAGACTAATTCATTGGGACTAAGGTTTGTAGTAGAAGTATAAGAGGGGTTGGTCAGAATAGGTTTAATAATGTTAGGTTAGGTTAGGTTGAAAATGGGTAGGGATAGAAAAGAATGGCATGAGAAGATGTATGGAAGAGTGATTAATTCAAAGGGAATAAGTTTTGTATTGGAAGTATAAGAGGGCTTGGTCAAAATAGGTTTAATAATGTTAGGTTAGGTTAGGTTGAAAATGGGTAGGGATAGAAAAGAATGGCTTGAGAAGATGTAGGGAAGAGAGACTAATTCATTGGGACTAAGGTTTGTAGTGGAAGTATAAGAGGGGTTGGTCAGAATAGGTTTAATAATGTTAGGTTAGGTTAGGTTGAAAATGGGTAGGGATACAAAAGAATGGCATGAGAAGATGTAGGGAATAGAGACTAATTCATAGGGACTAAGTTTTATAGTGGAAGTATAAGAGGAGTTGGTCAAAATAGGTTTAATAATGTTAGGTTAGGTTAGGTTGAAAATGGGTACGGATAAAAAAGAATGGCATGAGAAGATGTAGGGAATAGAGACTAATTCATAGGGACTAAGTTTTGTAGTGGAAGTATAAGAGGGGTTGGTCAGAATAGGTTTAATAATGTTAGGTTAGGTTAGGTTGAAAATGGGTAGGGATGGAAAAGAATGACATGAGAAGATGTAGGGAAGAGTGAGTAATTCAAAGAGACTAAGTTTTGTAGTGGAAGTATAAAAGGGGTTGGTCAGAATAGGTTTAATAATGTTAGGTTAGGTTAGGTTGAAAATGGTTATGGATGGAAAAGAATGGCATGAGAAGATGTAGGGAAGAGTGACAAATTCAATAGGATTAAGTTTTGTAGTGGAAGTATAAGAGGGGTTGGTCAGAATAGGTTTAATAATGTTAGGTTAGGTTAGGTTGAAAATTGGTAGGGATAGAAAAGAATGGCATGAGAAGATGTAGGGAAGAGTGACTAATTCAAAGGGACTAAGTTTTGTAGTGGAAGTATAAGAGGGGTTGGTCAGAATAGGTTTAATAATGTTAGGTTAGGTTAGGTTGAAAATGGGTAGGGATGAAAAAGAATGGCATGAGAAGATGTAGGGAAGAGTGACTAATTCAATGGAACTAAGTTTTGTAGTGGAAGTATAAGTGGGGTTGGTCAGAATAGGTTTAATAATATTAGGTTAGGTTAGGTTTAAAATGGGTAGGGATGAAAAAGAATGGCATGAGAAGATGTAGGGAAGAGAGACTAGTTCATAGGGACAAAGTTTTGCAGTGGAAGTATAGGAGGGGTTGGACAAAATAGGTTTAATAATGTTAGGTTAGGTTAGGTTTCAAATGGGTAGGGATGCAAAAGAATGGCATGAGAAGATGTAGGGAAGAGTGACTAATTCAAAGGGACTAAGTTTTGTAGTGTAAAAATAAGAGGGGTTGGTCAGAATAGGTTTAATAATGTTAGGTTAGGTTAGGTTGAAAATGGGTAGGGATAGAAAAGAATGTCATGAGAAGATGTATGGAAGAGTGATTAATTCAAAGGGACTAAGTTTTGTATTGGAAGTATAAGAGGGCTTGGTCAAAATAAGTTTAATAATGTTAGGTTAGGTTAGGTTGAAAATGGGTAGGGATAGAAAAGAATGGCTTGAGAAGATGTAGGGAAGAGAGATTAATTCAAAGGGACTAAGTTTTGTATTGGAAATATAAGAGGGCTTGGTCAAAATAGGTTTAATAATGTTAGGTTAGGTTAGGTTGAAAATGGGTAGGGATAGAAAAGAATGGCTTGAGAAGATGTAGGGAAGAGAGACTAATTCATTGGGACTAAGGTTTGTAGTGGAAGTATAAGAGGGGTTGGTCAGAATAGGTTTAATAATGTTAGGTTAGGTTAGTTTGAAAAAGGGTACGGATAAAAAAGAATGGCATGAGAAGATGTAGGGAATAGAGACTAATTCATAGGGACTAAGTTTTGTAGTAGAAGTATAAGAGGAGTTGGTCAAAATAGGTTTAATAATGTTAGGTTAGGTTTGGTTGAAAATGGGTACGGATAAAAAAGAATGGCATGAGAAGATGTAGGGAATAGAGACTAATTCATAGGGACTAAGTTTTGTAGTGGAAGTATAAGAGGGCTTGGTCAAAATAGGTTTAATAATGTTAGGTTAGGTTAGTTTGAAAATGGGTAGGGATAGAAAAGAATGGTTTGAGAAGATGTAGGGAAGAGAGACTAATTCATTGGGACTAAGGTTTGTAGTAGAAGTATAAGAGGGGTTGGTCAGAATAGGTTTAATAATGTTAGGTTAGGTTAGGTTGAAAATGGGTACGGATAAAAAAGAATGGCATGAGAAGATGTAGGGAATAGAGACTAATTCATAGGGACTAAGTTTTCTAGTGGAAGTATAAGAGGAGTTGGTCAAAATAGGTTTAATAATGTTAGGTTAGGTTAGGTTGAAAATGGGTATGGATGGAAAAGAATGGCATGAGAAGATGTAGGGAAGAGTGACAAATTCAATAGGATTAAGTTTTGTAGTGGAAGTATAAGAGGGGTTGGTCAGAATAGGTTTAATAATGTTAGGTTAGGTTAGGTTGAAAATTGGTAGGGATAGAAAAGAATGGCATGAGAAGATGTAGGGAAGAGAGACTAATTCATTGGAACTAAGGTTTGTAGTAGAAGTATAAGAGGGGTTGGTCAGAATAGGTTTAATAATGTTAGGTTAGGTTAGGTTGAAAATGGGTACGGATAAAAAAGAATGGCATGAGAAGATGTAGGGAATAGAGACTAATTCATAGGGACTAAGTTTTCTAGTGGAAGTATAAGAGGAGTTGGTCAAAATAGGTTTAATAATGTTAGGTTAGGTTAGGTTGAAAATGGGTAGGGATGAAAAAGAATGGCATGAGAAGATGTAGGGAAGAGTGACTAATTCAATGGAACTAAGTTTTGTAGTGGAAGTATAAGTGGGGTTGGTCAGAATAGGTTTAATAATATTAGGTTAGGTTAGGTTTAAAATGGGTGGGGAGGAAAAAGAATGGCATGAAGAGATGTAGGGAAGAGAGACTAGTTCATAGGGACTAAGTTTTGTAGTGGAAGTATAAGAGGGGTTGGTCAGAATAGGTTTAATAATGTTAGGTTAGGTTAGGTTGAAAATGGGTAGGGATGGAAAAGAATGACATGAGAAGATGTAGGGAAGAGTGACTAATTCAAAGAGACTAAGTTTTGTAGTGGAAGTATAAAAGGGGTTGGTCAGAATAGGTTTAATAATGTTAGGTTAGGTTAGGTTGAAAATGGGTAGGGATAGAAAAGAATGGCATGAGAAGATGTAGGGAAGAGAGACTAATTCAAAGGGACTAAGTTCTGCAGTGGAAGTATAAGAGGGGTTGGACAAAATAGGTTTAATAATGTTAGGTTAGGTTAGGTTTAAAATGGATAGGGATGCAAAAGAATGGCATGAGAAGATGTATGGAAGAGTGACTAATTCAAAGGGACTAAGTTTTGTAGTGTAAATATAAGAGGGGTTGGTCAGAATAGGTTTAATAATGTTAGGTAAGGTTAGGTTGAAAATGGGTAGGGATAGAAAAGAATGGCATGAGAAGATGTATGGAAGAGTGATTAATTCAAAGGGACTAAGTTTTGTATTGGAAGTATAAGAGGGCTTGGTCAAAATAGGTTTAATAATGTTAGGTTAGGTTAGGTTGAAAATGGGTAGGGATAGAAAAGAATGGCTTGAGAAGATGTAGGGAAGAGAGACTAATTCATTGGGACTAAGGTTTGTAGTGGAAGTATAAGAGGGGTTGGTCAGAATAGGTTTAATAATGTTAGGTTAGGTTAGGTTGAAAATGGGTACGGATAAAAAAGAATGGCATGAGAAGATGTAGGGAATAGAGACTAATTCATAGGGACTAAGTTTTGTAGTGGAAGTATAAGAGGAGTTGGTCAAAATAGGTTTAATAATGTTAGGTTAGGTTAGGTTGAAAATGGGTACGGATAAAAAAGAATGGCATGAGAAGAGGTAGGGAATAGAGACTAATTCATAGGGACTAAGTTTTGTAGTGGAAGTATAAGAGGGGTTGGTCAGAATAGGTTTAATAATGTTAGGTTAGGTTAGGTTGAAAATGGGTAGGGATGGAAAAGAATGACATGAGAAGATGTAGGGAAGAGTGAGTAATTCAAAGAGACTAAGTTTTGTAGTGGAAGTATAAAAGGGGTTGGTCAGAATAGGTTTAATAATGTTAGGTTAGGTTAGGTTGAAAATGGGTATGGATGGAAAAGAATGGCATGAGAAGATGTAGGGAAGAGTGACTAATTCAAAGAGACTAAGTTTTGTAGTGGAAGTATAAAAGGGGTTGGTCAGAATAGGTTTAATAATGTTAGGTTAGGTTAGGTTGAAAATTGGTAGGGATAGAAAAGAATGGCATGAGAAGATGTAGGGAAGAGAGACTAATTCAAAGGGACTAAGTTTTGCAGTGGAAGTATAAGAGGGGTTGGACAAAATAGGTTTAATAATGTTAGGTTAGGTTAGGTTGAAAATGGGTAGGGATGCAAAAGAATGGCATGAGAAGATGTAGGGAAGAGTGACTAATTCAAAGGGACTAAGTTTTGTAGTGTAAATATAAGAGGGGTTGGTCAGAATAGGTTTAATAATGTTAGGTTAGGTTAGGTTGAAAATGGGTAGGGATAGAAAAGAATGGCATGAGAAGATGTAGGGAATAGAGACTAATTCATAGGGACTAAGTTTTATAGTGGAAGTATAAGAGGAGTTGGTCAAAATAGGTTTAATAATGTTAGGTTAGGTTAGGTTGAAAATGGGTACGGATAAAAAAGAATGGCATGAGAAGATGTAGGGAATTGAGACTAATTCATAGGGACTAAGTTTTGTAGTGGAAGTATAAGAGGGGTTGGTCAGAATAGGTTTAATATTGTTAGGTTAGGTTAGGTTGAAAATGGGTAGGGATGGAAAAGAATGACATGAGAAGATGTAGGGAAGAGTGAGTAATTCAAAGAGACTAAGTTTTGTAGTGGAAGTATAAAAGGGGTTGGTCAGAATAGGTTTAATAATGTTAGGTTAGGTTAGGTTGAAAATGGGTATGGATGGAAAAGAATGGCATGAGAAGATGTAGGGAAGAGTGACAAATTCAATAGGATTAAGTTTTGTAGTGGAAGTATAAGAGGGGTTGGTCAGAATAGGTTTAATAATGTTAGGTTAGGTTAGGTTGAAAATGGGTAGGGATGCAAAAGAATGGCATGAGAAGATGTAGGGAAGAGTGACTAATTCAAAGGGACTAAGTTTTGTAGTGTAAATATAAGAGGGGTTGGTCAGAATAGGTTTAATAATGTTAGGTTAGGTTAGGTTGAAAATGGGTAGGGATAGAAAAGAATGGCATGAGAAGATGTATGGAAGAGTGATTAATTCAAAGGGACTAAGTTTTGTATTGGAAGTATAAGAGGGCTTGGTCAAAATAGGTTTAATAATGTTAGGTTAGGTTAGGTTGAAAATGGGTAGGGATAGAAAAGAATGGCTTGAGAAGATGTAGGGAAGAGAGACTAATTCATTGGGACTAAGGTTTGTAGTGGAAGTATAAGAGGGGTTGGTCAGAATAGGTTTAATAATGTTAGGTTAGGTTAGGTTGAAAATGGGTACGGATAAAAAAGAATGGCATGAGAAGATGTAGGGAATAGAGACTAATTCATAGGGACTAAGTTTTGTAGTGGAAGTATAAGAGGAGTTGGTCAAAATAGGTTTAATAATGTTAGGTTAGGTTAGGTTGAAAATGGGTAGGGATAGAAAAGAATGGCTTGAGAAGATGTAGGGAAGAGAGACTAATTCATTGGGACTAAGGTTTGTAGTAGAAGTATAAGAGGGGTTGGTCAAAATAGGTTTAATAATGTTAGGTTAGGTTAGGTTGAAAATGGGTATGGATGGAAAAGAATGGCATGAGAAGATGTAGGGAAGAGTGACAAATTCAATAGGATTAAGTTTTGTAGTGGAAGTATACGAGGGGTTGGTCAGAATAGGTTTAATAATGTTAGGTTAGGTTAGGTTGAAAATGGGTAGGGATGAAAAAGAATGGCATGAGAAGATGTAAAGAAGAGTGACTAATTCAATGGAACTAAGTTTTGTAGTGGAAGTATAAGTGGGGTTGGTCAGAATATGTTTAATAATGTTAGGTTAGGTTAGGTTGAAAATGGGTAGGGATAGAAAAGAATGGCATGAGAAGATGTAGGGAAGAGAGACTAATTCAAAGGGACTAAGTTTTGTAGTGGAAGTATAAGAGGGGTTGGACAAAATAGGTTTAATAATGTTAGGTTAGGTTAGGTTGAAAATGGGTAGGGATGCAAAAGAATGGCATGAGAAGATGTAGGGAAGAGTGACTAATTCAAAGGGACTAAGTTTTGTAGTGTAAATATAAGAGGGGTTGGTCAGAATAGGTTTAATAATGTTAGGTTAGGTTAGGTTGAAAATGGGTAGGGATAGAAAAGAATGGCATGAGAAGATGTATGGAAGAGTGATTAATTCAAAGGGACTAAGTTTTGTATTGGAAGTATAAGAGGGCTTGGTCAAAATAGGTTTAATAATGTTAGGTTAGGTTAGGTTGAAAATGGGTAGGGATAGAAAAGAATGGCTTGAGAAGATGTAGGGAAGAGAGACTAATTCATTGGGACTAAGGTTTGTAGTGGAAGTATAAGAGGGGTTGGTCAGAATAGGTTTAATAATGTTAGGTTAGGTTAGGTTGAAAATGGGTAGGGATAAAAAAGAATGGCATGAGAAGATGTAGGGAATAGAGACTAATTGATAGGGACTAAGTTTTGTAGTGGAAGTATAAGAGGAGTTGGTCAAAATAGGTTTAATAATGTTAGGTTAGGTTAGGTTGAAAATGGGTACGGATAAAAAAGAATGAGAAGATGTAGGGAATAGAGACTAATTCATAGGGACTAAGTTTTGTAGTGGAAGTATAAGAGGGGTTGGTCAGAATAGGTTTAATAATGTTAGGTTAGGTTAGGTTGAAAATGGGTAGGAATGGAAAAGAATGACATGAGAAGATGTAGGGAAGAGTGAGTAATTCAAAGAGACTAAGTTTTGTAGTGGAAGTATAAAAGGGGTTGGTCAGAATAGGTTTAATAATGTTAGGTTAGGTTAGGTTGAAAATGGGTATGGATGGAAAAGAATGGCATGAGAAGATGTAGGGAAGAGTGACTAATTCAAAGAGACTAAGTTTTGTAGTGGAAGTATAAAAGGGGTTGGTCAGAATAGGTTTAATAATGTTAGGTTAGGTTAGGTTGAAAATTGGTAGGGATAGAAAAGAATGGCATGAGAAGATGTAGGGAAGAGAGACTAATTCAAAGGGACTAAGTTTTGCAGTGGAAGTATAAGAGGGGTTGGACAAAATAGGTTTAATAATGTTAGGTTAGGTTAGGTTTAAAATGGGTAGGGATGCAAAAGAATGGCATGAGAAGATGTAGGGAAGAGTGACTAATTCAAAGGGACTAAGTTTTGTAGTGTAAATATAAGAGGGGTTGGTCAGAATAGGTTTAATAATGTTAGGTTCGGTTAGGTTGAAAATTGGTAGGGATAGAAAAGAATGGCATGAGAAGATGTATGAAAGAGTGATTAATTCAAAGGGACTAAGTTTTGTATTGGAAGTATAAGAGGGCTTGGTCAAAATAAGTTTAATAATGTTAGGTTAGGTTAGGTTGAAAATGGGTAGGGATAGAAAAGAATGGCTTGAGAAGATGTAGGGAAGAGAGACTAATTCATTGGGACTAAGGTTTGTAGTGGAAGTATAAAAGGGGTTGGTCAGAATAGGTTTAATAATGTTAGGTTAGGTTAGGTTGAAAATGGGTACGGATAAAAAAGAATGGCATGAGAAGATGTAGGGAATAGAGACTAATTCATAGGGACTAAGTTTTGTAGTGGAAGTATAAGAGGGGTTGGTCAGAATAGGTTTAATAATGTTAGGTTAGGTTAGGTTGAAAATGGGTAGGGATGGAAAAGAATGACATGAGAAGATGTAGGGAAGAGTGAGTAATTCAAAGAGACTAAGTTTTGTAGTGGAAGTATAAAAGGGGTTGGTCAGAATAGGTTTAATAATGTTAGGTTAGGTTAGGTTGAAAATGGGTATGGATGGAAAAGAATGGCATGAGAAGATGTAGGGAAGAGTGACTCATTCAAAGAGACTAAGTTTTGTAGTGGAAGTATAAAAGGGGTTGGTCAGAATAGGTTTAATAATGTTAGGTTAGGTTAGGTTGAAAATTGGTAGGGATAGAAAAGAATGGCATGAGAAGATGTAGGGAAGAGAGACTAATTCAAAGGGACTAAGTTTTGCAGTGGAAGTATAAGAGGGGTTGGACAAAATAGGTTTAATAATGTTAGGTTAGGTTAGGTTTAAAATGGGTAGGGATGCAAAAGAATGGCATGAGAAGATGTAGGGAAGAGTGACTAATTCAAAGGGACTAAGTTTTGTAGTGTAAATATAAGAGGGGTTGGTCAGAATAGGTTTAATAATGTTAGGTTAGGTTAGGTTGAAAATGGGTAGGGATAGAAAAGAATGGCATGAGAAGATGTAGGGAAGAGTGATTAATTCAAAGGGAATAAGTTTTGTATTGGAAGTATAAGAGGGCTTGGTCAAAATAGGTTTAATAATGTTAGGTTAGGTTAGGTTGAAAATGGGTAGGGATAGAAAAGAATGGCTTGAGAAGATGTAGGGAAGAGAGACTAATTCATTGGGACTAAGGTTTGTAGTGGAAGTATAAGAGGGGTTGGTCAGAATAGGTTTAATAATGTTAGGTTAGGTTAGGTTGAAAATGGGTACGGATAAAAAAGAATGACATGAGAAGATGTAGGGAATAGAGACTAATTCATAGGGACTAAGTTTTGTAGTGGAAGTATAAGAGGAGTTGGTCAAAATAGGTTTAATAATGTTAGGTTAGGTTAGGTTGAAAATGGGTATGGATGGAAAAGAATGGCATGAGAAGATGTAGGGAAGAGTGACAAATTCAATAGGATTAAGTTTTGTAGTGGAAGTATAAGAGGGGTTGGTCAGAATAGGTTTAATAATGTTAGGTTAGGTTAGGTTGAAAATGGGTAGGGATAGAAAAGAATGGCTTGAGAAGATGTAGGGAAGAGAGACTAATTCATTGGGACTAAGGTTTGTAGTGGAAGTATAAGAGGGGTTGGTCAGAATAGGTTTAATAATGTTAGGTTAGGTTAGGTTGAAAATGGGTACGGATAAAAAAGAATGGCATGAGAAGATGTAGGGAATAGAGACTAATTCATAGGGACTAAGTTTTGTAGTGGAAGTATAAGAGGAGTTGGTCAAAATAGGTTTAATAATGTTAGGTTAGGTTAGGTTGAAAATGGGTACGGATAAAAAAGAATGGCATGAGAAGATGTAGGGAATAGAGACTAATTCATAGGGACTAAGTTTTGTAGTGGAAGTATATGAGGGGTTGGTCAGAATAGGTTTAATAATGTTAGGTTAGGTTAGGTTGAAAATGGGTAGGGATGGAAAAGAATGACATGAGAAGATGTAGGGAAGAGTGAGTAATTCAAAGAGACTAAGTTTTGTAGTGGAAGTATAAAAGGGGTTGGTCAGAATAGGTTTAATAATGTTAGGTTAGGTTAGGTTGAAAATGGGTATGGATGGAAAAGAATGGCATGAGAAGATGTAGGGAAGAGTGACAAATTCAATAGGATTAAGTTTTGTAGTGGAAGTATAAGAGGGGTTGGTCAGAATAGGTTTAATAATGTTAGGTTAGGTTAGGTTGAAAATTGGTAGGGATAGAAAAGAATGGCATGAGAAGATGTAGGGAAGAGTGACTAATTCAAAGGGACTAAGTTTTGTAGTGGAAGTATAAGAGGGGTTGGTCAGAATAGGTTTAATAATGTTAGGTTAGGTTAGGTTGAAAATGGGTAGGGATGAAAAAGAATGGCATGAGAAGATGTAGGGAAGAGTGACTAATTCAATGGAACTAAGTTTTGTAGTGGAAGTATAAGTGGGGTTGGTCAGAATAGGTTTAATAATATTAGGTTAGGTTAGGTTGAAAATGGGTAGGGATGAAAAAGAATGGCATGAGAAGATGTAGGGAAGAGAGACTAGTTCATAGGGACAAAGTTTTGCAGTGGAAGTATAAGAGGGGTTGGACAAAATAGGTTTAATAATGTTAGGTTAGGTTAGGTTGAAAATGGTTAGGGATAGAAAAGAATGGCTTGAGAAGATGTAGGGAAGAGAGACTAATTCATTGGGACTAAGGTTTGTAGTGGAAGTATAAGAGGGGTTGGTCAGAATAGGTTTAATAATGTTAGGTTAGGTTAGGTTGAAAATGGGTACGGATAAAAAAGAATGGCATGAGAAGATGTAGGGAATAGAGACTAATTCATAGGGACTAAGTTTTGTAGTGGAAGTATAAGAGGAGTTGGTCAAAATAGGTTTAATAATGTTAGGTTAGGTTAGGTTGAAAATGGGTACGGATAAAAAAGAATGGCATGAGAAGATGTAGGGAATAGAGACTAATTCATAGGGACTAAGTTTTGTAGTGGAAGTATAAGAGGGGTTGGTCAGAATAGGTTTAATAATGTTAGGTTAGGTTAGGTTGAAAATGGGTAGGGATGAAAAAGAATGGCATGAGAAGATGTAGGGAAGAGAGACTAGTTCATAGGGACAAAGTTTTGTAGTGGAAGTATAAGAGGGGTTGGTCAGAATAGGTTTAATAATGTTAGGTTAGGTTAGGTTGAAAATGGGTAGGGATGGAAAAGAAGGACATGAGAAGATGTAGGGAAGAGTGACTAATTCAAAGGGACTAAGTTTTGTAGTGTAAATATAAGAGGGGTTGGTCAGAATAGGTTTAATAATGTTAGGTTAGGTTAGGTTGAAAATGGGTAGGGATAGAAAAGAATGGCATGAGAAGATGTATGGAAGAGTGATTAATTCAAAGGGACTAAGTTTTGTATTGGAAGTATAAGAGGGCTTGGTCAAAATAGGTTTAATAATGTTAGGTTAGGTTTGGTTGAAAATGGGTAGGGATAGAAAAGAATGGCTTGAGAAGATGTAGGGAAGAGAGACTAATTCATTGGGACTAAGGTTTGTAGTGGAAGTATAAGAGGGGTTGGTCAGAATAGGTTTAATAATGTTAGGTTAGGTTAGGTTGAAAATGGGTACGGATAAAAAAGAATGGCATGAGAAGATGTAGGGAATAGAGACTAATTCATAGGGACTAAGTTTTGTAGTGGAAGTATAAGAGGGGTTGGTCAGAATAGGTTTAATAATGTTAGGTTAGGTTAGGTTGAAAATGGGTAGGGATGGAAAAGAATGACATGAGAAGATGTAGGGAAGAGTGAGTAATTCAAAGAGACTAAGTTTTGTAGTGGAAGTATAAAAGGGGTTGGTCAGAATAGGTTTAATAATGTTAGGTTAGGTTAGGTTGAAAATGGGTATGGATGGAAAAGAATGGCATGAGAAGATGTAGGGAAGAGTGACTAATTCAAAGAGACTAAGTTTTGTAGTGGAAGTATAAAAGGGGTTGGTCAGAATAGGTTTAATAATGTTAGGTTAGGTTAGGTTGAAAATTGGTAGGGATAGAAAAGAATGGCATGAGAAGATGTAGGGAAGAGAGACTAATTCAAAGGGACTAAGTTTTGTAGTGGAAGTATAAGAGGGGTTGGACAAAATAGGTTTAATAATGTTAGGTTAGGTTAGGTTGAAAATGGGTAGGGATGCAAAAGAATGGCATGAGAAGATGTAGGGAAGAGTGACTAATTCAAAGGGACTAAGTTTTGTAGTGTAAATATAAGAGGGGTTGGTCAGAATAGGTTTAATAATGTTAGGTTAGGTTAGGTTGAAAATTGGTAGGGATAGAAAAGAATGGCATGAGAAGATGTATGGAAGAGTGATTAATTCAAAGGGACTAAGTTTTGTATTGGAAGTATAAGAGGTCTTGGTCAAAATAGGTTTAATAATGTTAGGTTAGGTTAGGTTGAAAATGGGTAGGGATAGAAAAGAATGGCTTGAGAAGATGTAGGGAAGAGAGACTAATTCATTGGGACTAAGGTTTGTAGTGGAAGTATAAGAGGGGTTGGTCAGAATAGGTTTAATAATGTTAGGTTAGGTTAGGTTGAAAATGGGTACGGATAAAAAAGAATGGCATGAGAAGATGTAGGGAATAGAGACTAATTCATAGGGACTAAGTTTTGTAGTGGAAGTATAAGAGGAGTTGGTCAAAATAGGTTTAATAATGTTAGGTTAGGTTAGGTTGAAAATGGGTATGGATGGAAAAGAATGGCATGAGAAGATGTAGGGAAGAGTGACAAATTCAATAGGATTAAGTTTTGTAGTGGAAGTATAAGAGGGGTTGGTCAGAATAGGTTTAATAATGTTAGGTTAGGTTAGGTTGAAAATTGGTAGGGATAGAAAAGAATGGCATGAGAAGATGTAGGGAAGAGTGACTAATTCAAAGGGACTAAGTTTTGTAGTGGAAGTATAAGAGGGGTTGGTCAGAATAGGTTTAATAATGTTAGGTTAGGTTAGGTTGAAAATGGGTAGGGATGAAAAAGAATGGCATGAGAAGATGTAAAGAAGAGTGACTAATTCAAAGGGACTAAGTTTTGTAGTGGAAGTATAAGAGGGGTTGGACAAAATAGGTTTAATAATGTTAGGTTAGGTTAGGTTGAAAATGGGTAGGGATGCAAAAGAATGGCATGAGAAGATGTAGGGAAGAGTGACTAATTCAAAGGGACTAAGTTTTGTAGTGTAAATATAAGAGGGGTTGGTCAGAATAGGTTTAATAATGTTAGGTTAGGTTAGGTTGAAAATGGGTAGGGATAGAAAAGAATGGCATGAGAAGATGTATGGAAGAGTGATTAATTCAAAGGGACTAAGTTTTGTATTGGAAGTATAAGAGGGCTTGGTCAAAATAGGTTTAATAATGTTAGGTTAGGTTAGGTTGAAAATGGGTAGGGATAGAAAAGAATGGCTTGAGAAGATGTAGGGAAGAGAGACTAATTCATTGGGACTAAGGTTTGTAGTGGAAGTATAAGAGGGGTTGGTCAGAATAGGTTTAATAATGTTAGGTTAGGTTAGGTTGAAAATGGGTACGGATAAAAAAGAATGGCATGAGAAGATGTAGGGAATAGAGACTAATTCATAGGGACTAAGTTTTGTAGTGGAAGTATAAGAGGAGTTGGTCAAAATAGGTTTAATAATGTTAGGTTAGGTTAGGTTGAAAATGGGTACGGATAAAAAAGAATGGCATGAGAAGATGTAGGGAATAGAGACTAATTCATAGGGACTAAGTTTTGTAGTGGAAGTATAAGAGGGGTTGGTCAGAATAGGTTTAATAATGTTAGGTTAGGTTAGGTTGAAAATGGGTAGGGATGGAAAAGAATGACATGAGAAGATGTAGGGAAGAGTGAGTAATTCAAAGAGACTAAGTTTTGTAGTGGAAGTATAAAAGGGGTTGGTCAGAATAGGTTTAATAATGTTAGGTTAGGTTAGGTTGAAAATTGGTAGGGATAGAAAAGAATGGCATGAGAAGATGTATGGAAGAGTGATTAATTCAAAGGGACTAAGTTTTGTATTGGAAGTATAAGAGGGCTTGGTCAAAATAGGTTTAATAATGTTAGGTTAGGTTAGGTTGAAAATGGGTAGGGATAGAAAAGAATGGCTTGAGAAGATGTAGGGAAGAGAGACTAATTCATTGGGACTAAGGTTTGTAGTGGAAGTATAAGAGGGGTTGGTCAGAATAGGTTTAATAATGTTAGGTTAGGTTAGGTTGAAAATGGGTACGGATAAAAAAGAATGGCATGAGAAGATGTAGGGAATAGAGACTAATTCATAGGGACTAAGTTTTGTAGTGGAAGTATAAGAGGAGTTGGTCAAAATAGGTTTAATAATGTTAGGTTAGGTTAGGTTGAAAATGGGTACGGATAAAAAAGAATGGCATGAGAAGATGTAGGGAATAGAGACTAATTCATAGGGACTAAGTTTTGTAGTGGAAGTATATGAGGGGTTGGTCAGAATAGGTTTAATAATGTTAGGTTAGGTTAGGTTGAAAATGGGTAGGGATGGAAAAGAATGACATAAGAAGATGTAGGGAAGAGTGAGTAATTCAAAGAGACTAAGTTTTGTAGTGGAAGTATAAAAGGGGTTGGTCAGAATAGGTTTAATAATGTTAGGTTAGGTTAGGTTGAAAATGGGTATGGATGGAAAAGAATGGCATGAGAAGATGTAGGGAAGAGTGGCTAATTCAAAGAGACTAAGTTTTGTAGTGGAAGTATAAAAGGGGTTGGTCAGAATAGGTTTAATAATGTTAGGTTAGGTTAGGTTGAAAATTGGTAGGGATAGAAAAGAATGGCATGAGAAGATGTAGGGAAGAGAGACTAATTCAAAGAGACTAAGTTTTGCAGTGGAAGTATATGAGGGGTTGGACAAAATAGGTTTAATAATGTTAGGTTAGGTTAGGTTTAAAATGGGTAGGGATGCAAAAGAATGGCATGAGAAGATGTAGGGAAGAGTGACTAATTCAAAGGGACTAAGTTTTGTAGTGTAAATATAAGAGGGGTTGGTCAGAATAGGTTTAATAATGTTAGGTTAGGTTAGGTTGAAAATGGGTAGGGATAGAAAAGAATGGCATGAGAAGATGTATGGAAGAGTGATTAATTCAAAGGGACTAAGTTTTGTATTGGAAGTATAAGAGGGCTTGGTCAAAATAGGTTTAATAATGTTAGGTTAGGTTAGGTTGAAAATGGGTAGGGATAGAAAAGAATGGCTTGAGAAGATGTAGGGAAGAGAGACTAATTCATTGGGACTAAGGTTTGTAGTGGAAGTATAAGAGGGGTTGGTCAGAATAGGTTTAATAATGTTAGGTTAGGTTAGGTTGAAAATGGGTACGGATAAAAAAGAATGGCATGAGAAGATGTAGGGAATAGAGACTAATTCATAGGGACTAAGTTTTGTAGTGGAAGTATAAGAGGAGTTGGTCAAAATAGGTTTAATAATGTTAGGTTAGGTTAGGTTGAAAATGGGTACGGATAAAAAAGAATGGCATGAGAAGATGTAGGGAATAGAGACTAATTCATAGGGACTAAGTTTTGTAGTGGAAGTATAAGAGGGGTTGGTCAGAATAGGTTTAATAATGTTAGGTTAGGTTAGGTTGAAAATGGGTAGGGATGGAAAAGAATGACATGAGAAGATGTAGGGAAGAGTGAGTAATTCAAAGAGACTAAGTTTTGTAGTGGAAGTATAAAAGGGGTTGGTCAGAATAGGTTTAATAATGTTAGGTTAGGTTAGGTTGAAAATGGGTATGAATGGAAAAGAATGGCATGAGAAGATGTAGGGAAGAGTGACAAATTCAATAGGATTAAGTTTTGTAGTGGAAGTATAAGAGGGGTTGGTCAGAATAGGTTTAATAATGTTAGGTTAGGTTAGGTTGAAAATTGGTAGGGATAGAAAAGAATGGCATGAGAAGATGTAGGGAAGAGTGACTAATTCAAAGGGACTAAGTTTTGTAGTGGAAGTATAAGAGGGGTTGGTCAGAATAGGTTTAATAATGTTAGGTTAGGTTAGGTTGAAAATGGGTAGGGATGAAAAAGAATGGCATGAGAAGATGTAGGGAAGAGTGACTAATTCAATGGAACTAAGTTTTGTAGTGGAAGTATAAGTGGGGTTGGTCAGAATAGGTTTAATAATATTAGGTTAGGTTAGGTTGAAAATGGGTAGGGATGAAAAAGAATGGCATGAGAAGATGTAGGGAAGAGAGACTAGTTCATAGGGACAAAGTTTTGCAGTGGAAGTATAAGAGGGGTTGGACAAAATAGGTTTAATAATGTTAGGTTAGGTTAGGTTGAAAATGGTTAGGGATAGAAAAGAATGGCTTGAGAAGATGTAGGGAAGAGAGACTAATTCATTGGGACTAAGGTTTGTAGTGGAAGTATAAGAGGGGTTGGTCAGAATAGGTTTAATAATGTTAGGTTAGGTTAGGTTGAAAATGGGTACGGATAAAAAAGAATGGCATGAGAAGATGTAGGGAATAGAGACTAATTCATAGGGACTAAGTTTTGTAGTGGAAGTATAAGAGGAGTTGGTCAAAATAGGTTTAATAATGTTAGGTTAGGTTAGGTTGAAAATGGGTACGGATAAAAAAGAATGGCATGAGAAGATGTAGGGAATAGAGACTAATTCATAGGGACTAAGTTTTGTAGTGGAAGTATAAGAGGGGTTGGTCAGAATAGGTTTAATAATGTTAGGTTAGGTTAGGTTGAAAATGGGTAGGGATGAAAAAGAATGGCATGAGAAGATGTAGGGAAGAGAGACTAGTTCATAGGGACAAAGTTTTGTAGTGGAAGTATAAGAGGGGTTGGTCAGAATAGGTTTAATAATGTTAGGTTAGGTTAGGTTGAAAATGGGTAGGGATGGAAAAGAAGGACATGAGAAGATGTAGTGAAGAGTGACTAATTCAAAGGGACTAAGTTTTGTAGTGTAAATATAAGAGGGGTTGGTCAGAATAGGTTTAATAATGTTAGGTTAGGTTAGGTTGAAAATGGGTAGGGATAGAAAAGAATGGCATGAGAAGATGTATGGAAGAGTGATTAATTCAAAGGGACTAAGTTTTGTATTGGAAGTATAAGAGGGCTTGGTCAAAATAGGTTTAATAATGTTAGGTTAGGTTTGGTTGAAAATGGGTAGGGATAGAAAAGAATGGCTTGAGAAGATGTAGGGAAGAGAGACTAATTCATTGGGACTAAGGTTTGTAGTGGAAGTATAAGAGGGGTTGGTCAGAATAGGTTTAATAATGTTAGGTTAGGTTAGGTTGAAAATGGGTACGGATAAAAAAGAATGGCATGAGAAGATGTAGGGAATAGAGACTAATTCATAGGGACTAAGTTTTGTAGTGGAAGTATAAGAGGGGTTGGTCAGAATAGGTTTAATAATGTTAGGTTAGGTTAGGTTGAAAATGGGTAGGGATGGAAAAGAATGACATGAGAAGATGTAGGGAAGAGTGAGTAATTCAAAGAGACTAAGTTTTGTAGTGGAAGTATAAAAGGGGTTGGTCAGAATAGGTTTAATAATGTTAGGTTAGGTTAGGTTGAAAATGGGTATGGATGGAAAAGAATGGCATGAGAAGATGTAGGGAAGAGTGACTAATTCAAAGAGACTAAGTTTTGTAGTGGAAGTATAAAAGGGGTTGGTCAGAATAGGTTTAATAATGTTAGGTTAGGTTAGGTTGAAAATTGGTAGGGATAGAAAAGAATGGCATGAGAAGATGTAGGGAAGAGAGACTAATTCAAAGGGACTAAGTTTTGCAGTGGAAGTATAAGAGGGGTTGGACAAAATAGGTTTAATAATGTTAGGTTAGGTTAGGTTTAAAATGGGTAGGGATGCAAAAGAATGGCATGAGAAGATGTAGGGAAGAGTGACTAATTCAAAGGGACTAAGTTTTGTAGTGTAAATATAAGAGGGGTTGGTCAGAATAGGTTTAATAATGTTAGGTTAGGTTAGGTTGAAAATTGGTAGGGATAGAAAAGAATGGCATGAGAAGATGTATGGAAGAGTGATTAATTCAAAGGGACTAAGTTTTGTATTGGAAGTATAAGAGGGCTTGGTCAAAATAGGTTTAATAATGTTAGGTTAGGTTAGGTTGAAAATGGGTAGGGATAGAAAAGAATGGCTTGAGAAGATGTAGGGAAGAGAGACTAATTCATTGGGACTAAGGTTTGTAGTGGAAGTATAAGAGGGGTTGGTCAGAATAGGTTTAATAATGTTAGGTTAGGTTAGGTTGAAAATGGGTACGGATAAAAAAGAATGGCATGAGAAGATGTAGGGAATAGAGACTAATTCATAGGGACTAAGTTTTGTAGTGGAAGTATAAGAGGAGTTGGTCAAAATAGGTTTAATAATGTTAGGTTAGGTTAGGTTGAAAATGGGTATGGATGGAAAAGAATGGCATGAGAAGATGTAGGGAAGAGTGACAAATTCAATAGGATTAAGTTTTGTAGTGGAAGTATAAGAGGGGTTGGTCAGAATAGGTTTAATAATGTTAGGTTAGGTTAGGTTGAAAATTGGTAGGGATAGAAAAGAATGGCATGAGAAGATGTAGGGAAGAGTGACTAATTCAAAGGGACTAAGTTTTGTAGTGGAAGTATAAGAGGGGTTGGTCAGAATAGGTTTAATAATGTTAGGTTAGGTCAGGTTGAAAATGGGTAGGGATGAAAAAGAATGGCATGAGAAGATGTAAAGAAGAGTGACTAATTCAAAGGGACTAAGTTTTGTAGTGGAAGTATAAGAGGGGTTGGACAAAATAGGTTTAATAATGTTAGGTTAGGTTAGGTTGAAAATGGGTAGGGATGCAAAAGAATGGCATGAGAAGATGTAGGGAAGAGTGACTAATTCAAAGGGACTAAGTTTTGTAGTGTAAATATAAGAGGGGTTGGTCAGAATAGGTTTAATAATGTTAGGTTAGGTTAGGTTGAAAATGGGTAGGGATAGAAAAGAATGGCATGAGAAGATGTATGGAAGAGTGATTAATTCAAAGGGACTAAGTTTTGTATTGGAAGTATAAGAGGGCTTGGTCAAAATAGGTTTAATAATGTTAGGTTAGGTTAGGTTGAAAATGGGTAGGGATAGAAAAGAATGGCTTGAGAAGATGTAGGGAAGAGAGACTAATTCATTGGGACTAAGGTTTGTAGTGGAAGTATAAGAGGGGTTGGTCAGAATAGGTTTAATAATGTTAGGTTAGGTTAGGTTGAAAATGGGTACGGATAAAAAAGAATGGCATGAGAAGATGTAGGGAATAGAGACTAATTCATAGGGACTAAGTTTTGTAGTGGAAGTATAAGAGGAGTTGGTCAAAATAGGTTTAATAATGTTAGGTTAGGTTAGGTTGAAAATGGGTACGGATAAAAAAGAATGGCATGAGAAGATGTAGGGAATAGAGACTAATTCATAGGGACTAAGTTTTGTAGTGGAAGTATAAGAGGGGTTGGTCAGAATAGGTTTAATAATGTTAGGTTAGGTTAGGTTGAAAATGGGTAGGGATGGAAAAGAATGACATGAGAAGATGTAGGGAAGAGTGAGTAATTCAAAGAGACTAAGTTTTGTAGTGGAAGTATAAAAGGGGTTGGTCAGAATAGGTTTAATAATGTTAGGTTAGGTTAGGTTGAAAATTGGTAGGGATAGAAAAGAATGGCATGAGAAGATGTATGGAAGAGTGATTAATTCAAAGGGACTAAGTTTTGTATTGGAAGTATAAGAGGGCTTGGTCAAAATAGGTTTAATAATGTTAGGTTAGGTTAGGTTGAAAATGGGTAGGGATAGAAAAGAATGGCTTGAGAAGATGTAGGGAAGAGAGACTAATTCATTGGGACTAAGGTTTGTAGTGGAAGTATAAGAGGGGTTGGTCAGAATAGGTTTAATAATGTTAGGTTAGGTTAGGTTGAAAATGGGTACGGATAAAAAAGAATGGCATGAGAAGATGTAGGGAATAGAGACTAATTCATAGGGACTAAGTTTTGTAGTGGAAGTATAAGAGGAGTTGGTCAAAATAGGTTTAATAATGTTAGGTTAGGTTAGGTTGAAAATGGGTACGGATAAAAAAGAATGGCATGAGAAGATGTAGGGAATAGAGACTAATTCATAGGGACTAAGTTTTGTAGTGGAAGTATATGAGGGGTTGGTCAGAATAGGTTTAATAATGTTAGGTTAGGTTAGGTTGAAAATGGGTAGGGATGGAAAAGAATGACATAAGAAGATGTAGGGAAGAGTGAGTAATTCAAAGAGACTAAGTTTTGTAGTGGAAGTATAAAAGGGGTTGGTCAGAATAGGTTTAATAATGTTAGGTTAGGTTAGGTTGAAAATTGGTAGGGATAGAAAAGAATGGCATGAGAAGATGTAGGGAAGAGAGACTAATTCAAAGGGACTAAGTTTTGCAGTGGAAGTATAAGAGGGGTTGGACAAAATAGGTTTAATAATGTTAGGTTAGGTTAGGTTTAAAATGGGTAGGGATGCAAAAGAATGGCATGAGAAGATGTAGGGAAGAGTGACTAATTCAAAGGGACTAAGTTTTGTAGTGTAAATATAAGAGGGGTTGGTCAGAATAGGTTTAATAATGTTAGGTTAGGTTAGGTTGAAAATGGGTAGGGATAGAAAAGAATGGCATGAGAAGATGTATGGAAGAGTGATTAATTCAAAGGGACTAAGTTTTGTATTGGAAGTATAAGATGGCTTGGTCAAAATAGGTTTAATAATGTTATGTTAGGTTAGGTTGAAAATGGGTAGGGATAGAAAAGAATGGCTTGAGAAGATGTAGGGAAGAGAGACTAATTCATTGGGACTAAGGTTTGTAGTGGAAGTATAAGAGGGGTTGGTCAGAATAGGTTTAATAATGTTAGGTTAGGTTAGGTTGAAAATGGGTACGGATAAAAAAGAATGGCATGAGAAGATGTAGGGAATAGAGACTAATTCATAGGGACTAAGTTTTGTAGTGGAAGTATAAGAGGAGTTGGTCAAAATAGGTTTAATAATGTTAGGTTAGGTTAGGTTGAAAATGGGTACGGATAAAAAAGAATGGCATGAGAAGATGTAGGGAATAGAGACTAATTCATAGGGACTAAGTTTTGTAGTGGAAGTATAAGAGGGGTTGGTCAGAATAGGTTTAATAATGTTAGGTTAGGTTAGGTTGAAAATGGGTAGGGATGGAAAAGAATGACATGAGAAGATGTAGGGAAGAGTGAGTAATTCAAAGAGACTAAGTTTTGTAGTGGAAGTATAAAAGGGGTTGGTCAGAATAGGTTTAATAATGTTAGGTTAGGTTAGGTTGAAAATGGGTATGGATGGAAAAGAATGGCATGAGAAGATGTAGGGAAGAGTGACAAATTCAATAGGATTAAATTTTGTAGTGGAAGTATAAGAGGGGTTGGTCAGAATAGGTTTAATAATGTTAGGTTAGGTTAGGTTGAAAATTGGTAGGGATAGAAAAGAATGGCATGAGAAGATGTAGGGAAGAGTGACTAATTCAATGGAACTAAGTTTTGTAGTGGAAGTATAAGTGGGGTTGGTCAGAATAGGTTTAATATTATTAGGTTAGGTTAGGTTTAAAATGGGTAGGGATGAAAAAGAATGGCATGAGAAGATGTAGGGAAGAGAGACTAGTTCATAGGGACAAAGTTTTGTAGTGGAAGTATAAGAGGGGTTGGTCAGAATAGGTTTAATAATGTTAGGTTAGGTTAGGTTGAAAATGGGTAGGGATGGAAAAGAATGACATGAGAAGATGTAGGGAAGAGTGACTAATTCAAAGAGACTAAGTTTAGTAGTGGAAGTATAAAAGGGGTTGGTCAGAATAGGTTTAATAATGTTAGGTTAGGTTAGGTTGAAAATGGGTACGGATAGAAAAGAATGGCTTGAGAAGATGTAGGGAAGAGAGACTAATTCAAAGGGACTAAGTTTTGCAGTGGAAGTATAAGAGGGGTTGGACAAAATAGGTTTAATAATGTTAGGTTAGGTTAGGTTTAAAATGGGTAGGGATGCAAAAGAATGGCATGAGAAGATGTAGGGAAGAGTGACTAATTCAAAGGGACTAAGTTTTGTAGTGTAAATATAAGAGGGGTTGGTCAGAATAGGTTTAATAATGTTAGGTTAGGTTAGGTTGAAAATGGGTATGGATGAAAAAGAATGGCATGAGAAGATGTAGGGAAGAGTGACAAATTCAATAGGATTAAGTTTTGTAGTGGAAGTATAAGAGGGGTTGGTCAGAATAGGTTTAATAATGTTAGGTTAGGTTAGGTTGAAAATGGGTAGGGATGGACAAGAATGGCATGAGAAGATGTAGGGAAGAGTGACTAATTCAAAGGGACTAAGTTTTGTAGTGGAAGTATAAGAGGGGTTGGTCAGAATAGGTTTAATAATGTTAGGTTAGGTTAGGTTGAAAATGGGTAGGGATGAAAAAGAATGGCATGAGAAGATGTAGGGAAGAGTGACTAATTCAATGGAACTAAGTTTTGTAGTGGAAGTATAAGTGGGGTTGGTCAGAATAGGTTTAATAATATTAGGTTAGGTTAGGTTTAAAATGGGTAGGGATGAAAAAGAATGGCATGAGAAGATGTAGGGAAGAGAGACTAGTTCATAGGGACAAAGTTTTGTAGTGGAAGTATAAGAGGGGTTGGTCAGAATAGGTTTAATAATGTTAGGTTAGGTTAGGTTGAAAATGGGTAGGGATGGAAAAGAATGACATGAGAAGATGTAGGGAAGAGTGACTAATTCAAAGAGACTAAGTTTTGTAGTGGAAGTATAAAAGGGGTTGGTCAGAATAGGTTTAATAATGTTAGGTTAGGTTAGGTTGAAAATGGGTAGGGATAGAAAAGAATGGCATGAGAAGATGTAGGGAAGAGAGACTAATTTAAAGGGACTAAGTTTTGCAGTGGAAGTATAAGAGGGGTTGGACAAAATAGGTTTAATAATGTTAGGATAGGTTAGGTTTAAAATGGGTAGGGATGCAAAAGAATGGCATGAGAAGATGTAGGGAAGAGAGACTAGTTCATAGGGACTAAGTTTTGTAGTGGAAGTATAAGAGGGGTTGGTCAGAATAGGTTTAATAATGTTAGGTTAGGTTAGGTTGAAAATGGGTAGGGATGGAAAAGAATGACATGAGAAGATGTAGGGAAGAGTGACTAATTCAAAGAGACTAAGTTTTGTAGTGGAAGTATAAAAGGGGTTGGTCAGAATAGGTTTAATAATGTTAGGTTAGGTTAGGTTGAAAATGGGTAGGGATAGAAAAGAATGGCATGAGAAGATGTAGGGAAGAGAGACTAATTCAAAGGGACTAAGTTTTGTAGTGGAAGTATAAGAGGGGTTGGACAAAATAGGTTTAATAATGTTAGGTTAGGTTAGGTTGAAAATGGGTAGGGATGCAAAAGAATGGCATGAGAAGATGTAGGGAAGATTGACTAATTCAAAGGGACTAAGTTTTGTAGTGTAAATATAAGAGGGGTTGGTCAGAATAGGTTTAATAATGTTAGGTTAGGTTAGGTTGAAAATGGGTAGGGATAGAAAAGAATGGCATGAGAAGATGTAGGGAAGAGAGACTAATTCATTGGGACTAAGGTTTGTAGTGGAAGTATAAGAGGGGTTGGTCAGAATAGGTTTAATAATGTTAGGTTAGGTTAGGTTGAAAATGGGTACGGATAAAAAAGAATGGCATGAGAAGATGTAGGGAATAGAGACTAATTCATAGGGACTAAGTTTTGTAGTGGAAGTATAAGAGGAGTTGGTCAAAATAGGTTTAATAATGTTAGGTTAGGTTAGGTTGAAAATGGGTACGGATAAAAAAGAATGGCATGAGAAGATGTAGGGAATAGAGACTAATTCATAGGGACTAAGTTTTGTAGTGGAAGTATAAGAGGGGTTGGTCAGAATAGGTTTAATAATGTTAGGTTAGGTTAGGTTGAAAATGGGTAGGGATGGAAAAGAATGACATGAGAAGATGTAGGGAAGAGTGAGTAATTCAAAGAGACTAAGTTTTGTAGTGGAAGTATAAAAGGGGTTGGTCAGAATAGGTTTAATAATGTTAGGTTAGGTTAGGTTGAAAATGGGTATGGATGGAAAAGAATGGCATGAGAAGATGTAGGGAAGAGTGACTAATTCAAAGAGACTAAGTTTTGTAGTGGAAGTATAAAAGGGGTTGGTCAGAATAGGTTTAATAATGTTAGGTTAGGTTAGGTTGAAAATGGGTAGGGATAGAAAAGAATGGCATGAGAAGATGTAGGGAAGAGAGACTAATTCAAAGGGACTAAGTTTTGCAGTGGAAGTATAAGAGGGGTTGGACAAAATAGGTTTAATAATGTTAGGTTAGGTTAGGTTTAAAATGGGTAGGGATGCAAAAGAATGGCATGAGAAGATGTAGGGAAGAGTGACTAATTCAAAGGGACTAAGTTTTGTAGTGTAAATATAAGAGGGGTTGGTCAGAATAGGTTTAATAATGTTAGGTTAGGTTAGGTTGAAAATGGGTAGGGATAGAAAAGAATGGCATGAGAAGATGTATGGAAGAGTGATTAATTCAAAGGGACTAAGTTTTGTATTGGAAGTATAAGAGGGCTTGGTCAAAATAGGTTTAATAATGTTAGGTTAGGTTAGGTTGAAAATGGGTAGGGATAGAAAAGAATGGCTTGAGAAGATGTAGGGAAGAGAGACTAATTCATTGGGACTAAGGTTTGTAGTGGAAGTATAAGAGGGGTTGATCAAAATAGGTTTAATAATGTTAGGTTAGGTTAGGTTGAAAATGGGTACGGATAAAAAAGAATGGCATGAGAAGATGTAGGGAATAGAGACTAATTCATAGGGACTAAGTTTTGTAGTGGAAGTATAAGAGGAGTTGGTCAAAATAGGTTTAATAATGTTAGGTTAGGTTAGGTTGAAAATGGGTACAGATAAAAAAGAATGGCATGAGAAGATGTAGGGAATAGAGACTAATTCATAGGGACTAAGTTTTGTAGTGGAAGTATAAGAGGGGTTGGTCAGAATAGGTTTAATAATGTTAGGTTAGGTTAGGTTGAAAATGGGTAGGGATGGAAAAGAATGACATGAGAAGATGTAGGGAAGAGTGAGTAATTCAAAGAGACTAAGTTTTGTAGTGGAAGTATATAAGGGGTTGGTCAGAATAGGTTTAATAATGTTAGGTTAGGTTAGGTTGAAAATGGGTATGGATGGAAAAGAATGGCATGAGAAGATGTAGGGAAGAGTGACAAATTCAATAGGATTAAGTTTTGTAGTGGAAGTATAAGAGGGGTTGGTCAGAATAGGTTTAATAATGTTAGGTTAGGTTAGGTTGAAAATTGGTAGGGATAGAAAAGAATGGCATGAGAAGATGTAGGGAAGAGTGACTAATTCAAAGGGACTAAGTTTTGTAGTGGAAGTATAAGAGGGGTTGGTCAGAATAGGTTTAATAATGTTAGGTTAGGTTAGGTTGAAAATGGGTAGGGATGAAAAAGAATGGCATGAGAAGATGTAGGGAAGAGTGACTAATTCAATGGAACTAAGTTTTGTAGTGGAAGTATAAGTGGGGTTGGTCAGAATAGGTTTAATAATTTTAGGTTAGGTTAGGTTTAAAATGGGTAGGGATGAAAAAGAATGGCATGAGAAGATGTAGGGAAGAGAGACTAGTTCATAGGGACATAGTTTTGCAGTGGAAGTATAAGAGGGGTTGGACAAAATAGGTTTAATAATGTTAGGTTAGGTTAGGTTTAAAATGGGTAGGGATGCAAAAGAATGGCATGAGAAGATGTAGGGAAGAGTGACTAATTCAAAGGGACTAAGTTTTGTAGTGTAAATATAAGAGGGGTTGGTCAGAATAGGTTTAATAATGTTAGGTTAGGTTAGGTTGAAAATGGGTAGGGATAGAAAAGAATGGCATGAGAAGATGTATGGAAGAGTGATTAATTCAAAGGGACTAAGTTTTGTATTGGAAGTATAAGAGGGCTTGGTCAAAATAGGTTTAATAATGTTAGGTTAGGTTAGGTTGAAAATGGGTAGGGATAGAAAAGAATGGCTTGAGAAGATGTAGGGAAGAGAGACTAATTCATTGGGACTAAGGTTTGTAGTGGAAGTATAATAGGGGTTGGTCAGAATAGGTTTAATAATGTTAGGTTAGGTTAGGTTGAAAATGGGTACGGATAAAAAAGAATGGCATGAGAAGATGTAGGGAATAGAGACTAATTCATAGGGACTAAGTTTTGTAGTGGAAGTATAAGAGGAGTTGGTCAAAATAGGTTTAATAATGTTAGGTTAGGTTAGGTTGAAAATGGGTACGGATAAAAAAGAATGGCATGAGAAGATGTAGGGAATAGAGACTAATTCATAGGGACTAAGTTTTGTAGTGGAAGTATAAGAGGGGTTGGTCAGAATAGGTTTAATAATGTTAGGTTAGGTTCGGTTGAAAATGGGTAGGGATGGAAAAGAATGACATGAGAAGATGTAGGGAAGAGTGAGTAATTCAAAGAGACTAAGTTTTGTAGTGGAAGTATAAAAGGGGTTGGTCAGAATAGGTTTAATAATGTTAGGTTAGGTTAGGTTGAAAATGGGTATGGATGGAAAAGAATGGCATGAGAAGATGTAGGGAAGAGTGACTAATTCAAAGAGACTAAGTTTTGTAGTGGAAGTATAAAAGGGGTTGGTCAGAATAGGTTTAATAATGTTAGGTTAGGTTAGGTTGAAAATTGGTAGGGATAGAAAAGAATGGCATGAGAAGATGTAGGGAATAGAGACTAATTCAAAGGGACTAAGTTTTGCAGTGGAAGTATAAGAGGGGTTGGACAAAATAGGTTTAATAATGTTAGGTTAGGTTAGGTTTAAAATGGGTAGGGATGCAAAACAATGGCATGAGAAGATGTAGGGAAGAGTGACTAATTCAAAGGGACTAAGTTTTGTAGTGTAAATATAAGAGGGGTTGGTCAGAATAGGTTTAATAATGTTAGGTTAGGTTAGGTTGAAAATGGGTAGGGATAGAAAAGAATGGCATGAGAAGATGTATGGAAGAGTGATTAATTCAAAGGGACTAAGTTTTGTATTGGAAGTATAAGAGGGCTTGGTCAAAATAGGTTTAATAATGTTAGGTTAGGTTAGGTTGAAAATGGGTAGGGATAGAAAAGAATGGCTTGAGAAGATGTAGGGAAGAGAGACTAATTCATTGGGACTAAGGTTTGTAGTGGAAGTATAAGAGGGGTTGGTCAGAATAGGTTTAATAATGTTAGGTTAGGTTAGGTTGAAAATGGGTACGGATAAAAAAGAATGGCATGAGAAGATGTAGGGAATAGAGACTAATTCATAGGGACTAAGTTTTGTAGTGGAAGTATAAGAGGAGTTGGTCAAAATAGGTTTAATAATGTTAGGTTAGGTTAGGTTGAAAATAGGTACGGATAAAAAAGAATGGCATGAGAAGATGTAGGGAATAGAGACTAATTCATAGGGACTAAGTTTTGTAGTGGAAGTATAAGAGGGGTTGGTCAGAATAGGTTTAATAATGTTAGGTTAGGTTAGGTTGAAAATGGGTAGGGATAGAAAAGAATGGCATGAGAAGATGTAGGGAAGAGAGACTAATTCATTGGGACTAAGGTTTGTAGTGGAAGTATAAGAGGGGTTGGTCAGAATAGGTTTAATAATGTTAGGTTAGGTTAGGTTGAAAATGGGTACGGATAAAAAAGAATGGCATGAGAAGATGTAGGGAATAGAGACTAATTCATAGGGACTAAGTTTTGTAGTGGAAGTATAAGAGGAGTTGGTCAAAATAGGTTTAATAATGTTAAGTTAGGTTAGGTTGAAAATGGGTACGGATAAAAAAGAATGGCATGAGAAGATGTAGGGAATAGAGACTAATTCATAGGGACTAAGTTTTGTAGTGGAAGTATAAGAGGGGTTGGTCAGAATAGGTTTAATAATGTTAGGTTAGGTTAGGTTGAAAATGGGTAGGGATGGAAAAGAATGACATGAGAAGATGTAGGGAAGAGTGAGTAATTCAAAGAGACTAAGTTTTGTAGTGGAAGTATAAAAGGGGTTGGTCAGAATAGGTTTAATAATGTTAGGTTAGGTTAGGTTGAAAATGGGTATGGATGGAAAAGAATGGCATGAGAAGATGTAGGGAAGAGTGACAAATTCAATAGGATTAAGTTTTGTAGTGGAAGTATAAGAGGGGTTGGTCAGAATAGGTTTAATAATGTTAGGTTAGGTTAGGTTGAAAATTGGTAGGGATAGAAAAGAATGGCATGAGAAGATGTAGGGAAGAGTGACTAATTCAAAGGGACTAAGTTTTGTAGTGGAAGTATAAGAGGGGTTGGTCAGAATAGGTTTAATAATGTTAGGTTAGGTTAGGTTGAAAATGGGTAGGGATGAAAAAGAATGGCATGAGAAGATGTAGGGAAGAGTGACTAATTCAATGGAACTAAGTTTTGTAGTGGAAGTATAAGTGGGGTTGGTCAGAATAGGTTTAATAATATTAGGTTAGGTTAGGTTTAAAATGGGTAGGGATGAAAAAGAATGGCATGAGAAGATGTAGGGAAGAGAGACTAGTTCATAGGGACAAAGTTTTGCAGTGGAAGTATAAGAGGGGTTGGACAAAATAGGTTTAATAATGTTAGGTTAGGTTAGGTTGAAAATGGGTAGGGATGCAAAAGAATGGCATGAGAAGATGTAGGGAATAGAGACTAATTCATAGGGACTAAGTTTTGTAGTGGAAGTATAAGAGGAGTTGGTCAAAATAGGTTTAATAATGTTAGGTTAGGTTAGGTTGAAAATGGGTACGGATAAAAAAGAATGGCATGAGAAGATGTAGGGAATAGAGACTAATTCATAGGGACTAAGTTTTGTAGTGGAAGTATAAGAGGGGTTGGTCAGAATAGGTTTAATAATGTTAGGTTAGGTTAGGTTGAAAATGGGTAGGGATGGAAAAGAATGACATGAGAAGATGTAGGGAAGAGTGAGTAATTCAAAGAGACTAAGTTTTGTAGTGGAAGTATAAAAGGGGTTGGTCAGAATAGGTTTAATAATGTTAGGTTAGGTTAGGTTGAAAATGGGTATGGATGGAAAAGAATGGCATGAGAAGATGTAGGGAAGAGTGACAAATTCAATAGGATTAAGTTTTGTAGTGGAAGTATAAGAGGGGTTGGTCAGAATAGGTTTAATAATGTTAGGTTAGGTTAGGTTGAAAATTGGTAGGGATAGAAAAGAATGGCATGAGAAGATGTAGGGAAGAGTGAATAATTCAAAGGGACTAAGTTTTGTAGTGGAAGTATAAGAGGGGTTGGTCAGAATAGGTTTAATAACGTTAGGTTAGGTTAGGTTGAAAATGGGTAGGGATGAAAAAGAATGGCATGAGAAGATGTAGGGAAGAGTGACTAATTCAATGGAACTAAGTTTTGTAGTGGAAGTATAAGTGGGGTTGGTCAGAATAGGTTTAATAATATTAGGTTAGGTTAGGTTTAAAATGGGTAGGGATGAAAAAGAATGGCATGAGAAGATGTAGGGAAGAGAGACTAGTTCATAGGGACAAAGTTTTGTAGTGGAAGTATAAGAGGGGTTGGTCAGAATAGGTTTAATAATGTTAGGTTAGGTTAGGTTGAAAATGGGTAGGGATGGAAAAGAATGACATGAGAAGATGTAGGGAAGAGTGACTAATTCAAAGAGACTAAGTTTTGTAGTGGAAGTATAAAAGGGGTTGGTCAGAATAGGTTTAATAATGTTAGGTTAGGTTAGGTTGAAAATGGGTAGGGATAGAAAAGAATGGCATGAGAAGATGTAGGGAAGAGAGACTAATTTAAAGGGACTAAGTTTTGCAGTGGAAGTATAAGAGGGGTTGGTCAGAATAGGTTTAATAATGTTAGGTTAGGTTAGGTTGAAAATGGGTAGGGATGGAAAAGAATGAAATGAGAAGATGTAGGGAAGAGTGACTAATTCAAAGAGACTAAGTTTTGTAGTGGAAGTATAAAAGGGGTTGGTCAGAATAGGTTTAATAATGTTAGGTTAGGTTAGGTTGAAAATGGGTAGGGATAGAAAAGAATGGCATGAGAAGATGTAGGGAAGAGAGACTAATTCAAAGGGACTAAGTTTTGCAGTGGAAGTATAAGAGGGGTTGGACAAAATAGGTTTAATAATGTTAGGTTAGGTTAGGTTGAAAATGGGTAGGGATGGAAAAGAATGACATGAGAAGATGTAGGGAAGAGTGAGTAATTCAAAGAGACTAAGTTTTGTAGTGGAAGTATAAAAGGGGTTGGTCAGAATAAGTTTAATAATGTTAGGTTAGGTTAGGTTGAAAATGGGTAGGGATAGAAAAGAATGGCATGAGAAGATGTAGGGAAGAGAGACTAATTCAAAGGGACTAAATTTTGTAGTGGAAGTATAAGAGGGGTTGGTCAGAATAGGTTTAATAATGTTAGGTTAGGTTAGGTTGAAAATGGGTAGGGATAGAAAAGAATGGCATGAGAAGATGTAGGGAATAGAGACTAATTCATAGGGACTAAGTTTTGTAGTGGAAGTATAAGAGGAGTTGGTCAAAATAGGTTTAATAATGTTAGGTTAGGTTAGGTTGAAAATGGGTAGGGATGGAAAAGAATGGCATGAGAAGATGTAGGGAAGAGTGACAAATTCAATAGGATTAAGTTTTGTAGTGGAAGTATAAGAGGGGTTGGTCAGAATAGGTTTAATAATGTTAGGTTAGGTTAGGTTGAAAATGGGTAGGGATGGACAAGAATGGCATGAGAAGATGTAGGGAAGAGTGACTAATTCAAAGGGACTAAGTTTTGTAGTGGAAGTATAAGAGGGGTTGGTCAGAATAGGTTTAATAATGTTAGGTTAGGTTAGGTTGAAAATGGGTAGGGATGAAAAAGAATGGCATGAGAAGATGTAGGGAAGAGTGACTAATTCAATGGAACTAAGTTTTGTAGTGGAAGTATAAGTGGGGTTGGTCAGAATAGGTTTAATAATATTAGGTTAGGTTAGGTTTAAAATGGGTAGGGATGAAAAAGAATGGCATGAGAAGATGTAGGGAAGAGAGACTAGTTCATAGGGACAAAGTTTTGTAGTGGAAGTATAAGAGGGGTTGGTCAGAATAGGTTTAATAATGTTAGGTTAGGTTAGGTTGAAAATGGGTAGGGATGGAAAAGAATGACATGAGAAGATGTAGGGAAGAGTGACTAATTCAAAGAGACTAAGTTTTGTAGTGGAAGTATAAAAGGGGTTGGTCAGAATAGGTTTAATAATGTTAGGTTAGGTTAGGTTGAAAATGGGTAGGGATAGAAAAGAATGGCATGAGAAGATGTAGGGAAGAGAGACTAATTTAAAGGGACTAAGTTTTGCAGTGGAAGTATAAGAGGGGTTGGACAAAATAGGTTTAATAATGTTAGGTTAGGTTAGGTTAAAATGGGTAGGGATGCAAAAGAATGGCATGAGAAGATGTAGGGAAGAATGACTAATTCAAAGGGACTAAGTTTTGTAGTGTAAATATAAGAGGGGTTGGTCAGAATAGGTTTAATAATGTTAGGTTAGGTTAGGTTGAAAATGGGTAGGGATAGAAAAGAATGGCATGAGAAGATGTATGGAAGAGTGATTAATTCAAAGGGACTAAGTTTTGTAGTGGAAGTATAAGAGGAGTTGGTCAAAATAGGTTTAATAATGTTAGGTTAGGTTAGGTTTAAAATGGGTATGGATGGAAAAGAATGGCATGAGAAGATGTAGGGAAGAGTGACAAATTCAATAGGATTAAGTTTTTTTGTGGAAGTATAAGAGGGGTTGGTCAGAATAGGTTTAATAATGTTAGGTTAGGTTAGGTTGAAAATGGGTACGGATAAAAAAGAATGGCATGAGAAGATGTAGGGAATAGAGACTAATTCATAGGGACTAAGTTTTGTAGTGGAAGTATAAGAGGAGTTGGTCAAAATAGGTTTAATAATGTTAGGTTAGGCTAGGTTTAAAATGGGTATGGATGGAAAAGAATGGCATGAGAAGATGTAGGGAAGAGTGACAAATTCAATAGGATTAAGTTTTTTTGTGGAAGTATAAGAGGGGTTGGTCAGAATAGGTTTAATAATGTTAGGTTAGGTTAGGTTGAAAATGGGTAGGGATGGACAAGAATGGCATGAGAAGATGTAGGGAAGAGAGACTAATTCAAAGGAACTAAGTTTTGTAGTGGAAGTATAAGAGGGGTTGGTCAGAATAGGTTTAATAATGTTTGATTAGGTTAGGTTGAAAATTGGTAGGGATAGAAAAGAATAGCATGAGAAGATGTAGGGAAGAGTGACTAATTCAAAGGGACTAAGTTTTGTAGTGGAAGTATAAGAGGGGTTGGTCAGAATAGGTTTAATAATGTTTGATTAGGTTAGGTTGAAAATAGGTAGGGATAGAAAAGAATGGCATGAGAAGATGTAGGGAAGAGTGACTAATTCAAAGGGACTAAGTTTTGTAGTGGAAGTATAAGAGGGGTTGGTCAGAATAGGTTTAATGTTAGGTTAGGTTAGGTTGAAAATGGGCAGGGATGAAAAAGAATGGCATGAGAAGATGTAGGGAAGAGAGACTAATTCATAGGGACAAAGTTTTGTAGTGGAAGTATAAGAGGGGTTGGTCAGAATAGGTTTAATAATGTTAGGTTAGGTTAGGTTGAAAATGGGTAGGGATAGAAAAGAATGGCTTGAGAAGATGTAGGGAAGAGAGACTAATTCAATGGGACTAAGTTTTGTAGTGGAAGTATAAGAGGGGTTCTACTTCTAAAAGACATAGAAAAAATAATACAGTGACAAAAATTATTCCCAGACCAAAAAAAAATCAGTAGGAAGAGAGAATTACCTATTCAATTTAAACAAAATGTAGATTATGAGGTAACGAAAAAGAAGACTTTAATTGTTTCAAAGTTTTAGTCTAAATATTCACGACTGGGCCTTTATCATTATTGATGAGTCAAACGCCAGAACAAACCATGAATATAAAATTATGGCAATCGTTCCCATACAAAATAATGAAGCTAATCACTCCTTCTTTAATCACGTGGTAAATATTTGTAATGGCATTATTTAAAAAATATTAAACTGTAATATATTTGAAACTTTCTAAAAACATCTAGACAAATATATCGAATGCAACCCCCAACTCACATTATTTGTTATAGAATGATCAATACGCATTAAACTCTGTTATCATTTTAGGATGTAGTGTTAGATGAACTGTAGAATAGAACAATTTCCCCTCGTTTTTTCCTGTCCTAAATTACACAGCAGTTTTTCCATACTCAGTGGTCTCCCTTCCAACTGTTTCGTTGCCAGTTAAGGCTGGAGGGATTGGTGGGTGTGGAGGAGCCTTCCACCATTCTATCCTTTCCGTCTACTATTATTGTAGTTAGTAGCTTAGACCCAAATAGTCTCGTAAGAACCAACAACAACAACTGCTCTTTGTTCTCACCTCTCTATCACCTTTTTCTGGCGCTATATGACCTCGCTGTTGCGGCGCCTAATATCAATCAATCAATCAACTGCTCCTTGTTCTCCTTTGTATTTCTTTCCCTTTATTCACCTCGTCCTTTCTGTCACTTCGATATCATACTCTGCTGACTGTTTCCTTGGCCCTCCTTCTATTTTACACCCCATAGCCGTCACATTCTTTCCCATTCTAATGTTGTGAATAGCAATATACAGACTGTATCTATGAATACCTCTATATGACTTCCTTTCAGACCATCAATTATTAAGATTTATAAGATAATTATGTCTCATTGTATACACTCTCGTTTATCTATCTAACAGTACTATTTTATCCGCTTTTCTTTTACAAACACGAAATTAGAATAAACAACCATATTCAAATAATAATAATAATAATAATAATAATAATCTAACTACCACATTCAAAATCATAATCAAACTAAAGACTGGACATACAATCGTACACACATAACCGTAGAGAATTAGGAAACAGACAATTTGTTAATAGGAATTCTAAAAGGATAATCAATAATAACAACTATAAACCGGGGGTGCTGATGGTATAGTGGTTAGCACACTCGCCTGGCATGCGAGAGATCCCGGGTTCAATTCCTGGGTCAGTGGAATTGTTGGACAATCTTCACAGCCCCCAATGTCCCTGTTCACCTAGCAGTAAATAGGTACCTGGCTGTAAGAGCAAGGATAACATGCTACCTTGTAAGCTGGGGGAAGACGTGTTGATGGCTAGAGGAAGATGTGTTGATGTAAAAACTACCCAGCACACACTGGTGAGGGAAGATGTGTTGGTGCAAATTACCCAGCACACTTCTCAACTACCCAGCACACACTGGAAAGGGAAGATGTGTTAATGTAAAACTACCCAGCACACATCCCAACTACCCAGCAACACACTGGTGAGGGCTGGTCCTATCCAGAAATGAGGAATCTGGCATCCTCTACCACACCCTGGCCTGTTCTGTCTGTCTCCTTACTATCTCTCATTCCTTCTGGGTAGCCGACGAGATCGCCTGATTGGGTGGCACAACAAGGAAGACTACAGACGGTGGGAATGTTGGCCCTGGGATACATGCCCGTGAGCCAGCAGTCCCCTCGTCTGCTGCCTTCGAAGAAACAGATCTCACCATCACCCTGACTCCCATTTGGGGGTCCGAGCATCTGCACGGCTTCGGTCAACCAGACTCGGGACTGCTCGGCCAGACAGTCCGGGGAACTACAACAACAACAACAACTATAAACACTATATCAAAGAACATGATAATCACACATTCCTTCTCTCTCTCTCTCTCTCTCTCTCTGTATGTGTGAGTGATTGTGTATGTAATGATGTGTGTGTGTGTATGCGTATGTGAGTGTGTGAGTATGTACGTGTGTATGTGTGTTCTATTCCCCTTTAATTTCCGTCCCCATTGGGTTTCCTTTTGTCCTAACGAGACCATATTTTCCCTCCTATCTCTTCCGTATCGCCTCTCAGACCTTCCTCCTCCTTCTCCTCCTCCTTTCCTCCTCCGACTCTAGTTTTCCTCTTCATCTTCACTCTTTTTCTTTTCCAATGTTTTCCTCTCTCTCTCTCTCTCTCTCTCTCTCTCTCTCTCTCTCTTACAATTGTCTGTGTTAATTATTTCTCATTCTCCCTTCCGTCATCACTTCTCTCAACCACTACATCAATCATTACGCCTCATCTATCTCCTATCCCCCCCCCCTTATACTCCATCCCAATCCTGTACTTACACCATAATAATATCCCTATTCGTCTTATTCTTTCTTTACGTTTTCTCCTGTTCATAAAATACTTCCATCTATACTATACGAACCTTCACTCACTATCTCCTCATCACCAATACCCTTTCCTTCCCATATTATTCTTCCGCCTCTTTCTTTTATATCTTGGTCTTCTATATGAATCTCCCTTTCCTCCTTATTTGCACCTCCTACCCCTCCTTGTCTATGCAGGGCCGCGTGTCTCCCAGTGTCAGCTGATCACGTCACAACAATAGGAAGGGTGATCAGCTGACAGTCCCATCACCTTGATCACAACCAAAACAAAAGGTAGTGACTGTCACCTGTCACCCACAGCCACTATAGCACGCTTTTCTATCACCATGGTAACTATAAACACATCAGTATACAGTAGTGTGTGTGTATATACATATGACCGTAATTAAATTTGCATACGCCAATTTAAACACGGTCACAGATACAGAGTCGAACACACGACCTCAGTCTCCCGCTCATAATTGCTTAACTAGTCAATTCTGGTACTCATTTGTGAAGCCGTTTCATACTCTCTGTTTCTGTCTTTGCCTCTTCCATTTCTGCTCACGTTCCCCGCCCCACTCTCACACCCAATTTTCGTTTCCCCTTGACCCCACTTCCCTCCACTTAGCCTCCACCTGGACACTCTACCCACCAACCCCCTTTTATCTCAGGACCCACACACCTATCCACCTACCTACCCACCCACCTACCCACCTACCCACCCACCTATCTGTCCCCTTCCATTGCCTTTGTCTGTGATCCCATTCCTTTCCCTTGATCTCCTTCCCCCTACTCTCTCTCTATTCAACCACTTATACATCTATTAACTATATCTCTCTTCAGTGGACCAACATATAATGCATGTATTCATATTACTATCAGTCTACTAAGGTCCCTTTCCAATATAAAGAACTGAATCTATCTATCTGTCTATCTATCTAGGCTATCTATCCATTTATCAATCCTTCTATTTATCCATCCACAGTACCTCTCTCTCTCTCTCTCTCTCTCTCTCTCTCTCTCTCTCTCTCTCTCTCTCTCTCTCTCTCTCTCTCTCTCTCTGTGATGGTAGGGTAGGAGAAAATATCAACAATCAACAACTCCTCTCTGGTTACTTTCTGGTTCGATATCCTTACCTTGTGTCCAGCATCAACAACTATACATACACACACACACACACACACACACACATATATATACACATCATCTACATTGGACACGTAAAGACCGATATATACAGGAGAGAGAGAGAGAGAGAGAGAGAGAGAGAGAGAGAGAGAGAGAGAGAGAGAGAGAGAGAGAGAGTACAGGAGTTACTGCTTGCGTGTGAGTCCAGGTAAAACACTACCATTTTTCCTGCTGTGTCGTGGTGTGTGTGTGTGTGTGTGTGTATAAGACTGAATGACATCCCAAACATCCGCTGAGGAAATTGAGTGAGTGTCTTGCATTACACAGAGCTCTCTCTCTCTCTCTCTCTCTCTCTCTCTCTCTCTCTCTCTCATTTTCAGCTTTCCTATTATGATCTCACTAGATCTTTACTAACTTCAAAGGCACAGTGTTCCTCAACTAATATTTATCTTTCATTTCAACTTCCTACAACTTTTACAATCTCATATCAACCCACTTCACACACACACACACACACACACACACACACACACACACTGTATTCTCTTTCATTCCAACAACTTCGGTAATCGCAATACCATTTTATTGTATTCTCTCTTGCATGTATCTTTTCTTCATCTGTTTCTCCTACTTCTTCCCTTTTCATCAGCATCTCTCTCTCTCTCTCTCTCTCTCTCTCTCTCTCTCTCTCTCTCTTTTACCCACCTTTCTTTTTCCCAGTTCTGCTTCTCGTGTTTGTTTTCGTGGTGAGTAAACTTCATTCCCAGGGCTTCTCCTTCAACACATACACTCTCTCTCATTCTCAATTCAGTCCTTAATAATATGACGAGTGGATGCGGCTGGACCTCTTTATGTTTTCTATCCAAAAATACATCTATCTTTCTCTTTCATTCTCTCGTTCTCTCTTATTTGTCTTCTTTCTCTATATATCTTTTGTCTCTTAATCTCATATTCTCTCTATCTATCTATCTATCTGTCTATCTATCCACCTCTCTCTCTCTCTCTCTCTCTCTCTCTCTCTGGAACTGAAACGAAAAGATAAAAGATAAAAATAGATCAGAGCCACAGACCTTTCATAAGAAGAGCAAACATTGGCAGGAAGGTGAGGACGAGCAGCACGAAAAAGAAGAGGAGAGAAAATGAAGAAATAGAGGAAAAAAATGCTAAAGAAGAAGAGGAGGAGGAGGAGGAGGAGGAGTTGGAGGAGGAGGAGGAGTTGGAGGAAGAGGAAGAGGAGGAGGAGGAAGGAGGAAGGAGGATTGGATAACACGAATTAGAAGAATAAGCATATGTTGACAAGAGAGAGAGAGAGAGAGAGAGAGAAGAGAGAGAGAGAGAGAGAGAGAGAGAGAGAGAGAGAAAGCTGAGTTTGTGAAGCCCAAGTACAAGAATATCACAAAAAAACAACAACAACAACATTGTGTGAGTGAGTGATTGTGTGAGTGAGTGAGTAGGTGAGTGAATGAGTAGGTGAGTGAGTGAGTGAGTGAGTGTGTGAGTGAGTGTGTGAGTGATTGTGTGAGTGAGTGAGTGAGGTGAGTGATTGTGTGTGTGATTGAGTGATTGTGTGAGTGAGTGAGTGAGGGGATGCCTGCGTGAGTGATTGTGTGAGTATAAAAACCAATGAGTTAATAGTGTGTGTGATACTGAGTGAGCATCGTATCACTTCCCATAGTATATATTATTATAGGTTACCAAGAGGGGGTATGTATAGGCATGAATGAAACACTCACCATCGACCCTCTCATGGATTTATTGTGATGAGAAGCAGATAGGGACACAGGCGGCCAGAGATTGGGGAGCCAGAGATAAGAGAGGGAGAGAGATGGATGGGGGAGACAGGAGGAGAGGAAGGGAAGAGGAGAGGAAGGGCATGAGAGAGAGATCGTGGGGTAAGAGAGGGAAGGGAAAAAAGAGAGAGAGAGAGAGAGAGAGAGATATTGGGGGGGAGGGTAAGGGGAAAGGAGATAGGGAGGTGATGGGTAGACAGAGTTAGGTGAGGAGAGAGAGAGAGAGAGAGAGAGAGAGAGAGAGAGAGAGAGAGAGAGAGAGAGAGAGAGAGATGCTGAGATAAGGTTACGTGAGGGGAGGGGAGGGGAGGAGGGAGGAAAGAAAAGCGAAGGACAGGGAGGGAGGGAGGGAGGGAGGGAGAGAAAGGAAGGAGAGGTAAGGAGAGTGAAGGAGAGACCGGAAGGAGAGGTAAGGAGAGGATGACGAAGGGAGGAATGGAAGAAAAGAAGGGAAATATGTGAGAGGGAGAGAAGGAAAGTGAAGGGAGGGGATGATGGAAAAGAAGTGAGAGAGAGGGAAGTATTATAATGAGAGGGAAGGAATAATAACGAGAGGGAAGGAATTATAATGAGAGGGAAGGAATTATAATGAGGGAAGGCAATGAGAATAGAGGGGATGTAAGGAGAAGAGAGAAGTTTTAAGTGAGAGAGAGGAGATAGAAAGATTGAGTGAGAGGAGAGGAGATTGAAAGATAAGAGAGAGCAAGAGAGGAGGAGATAGGAAGATAGAGAGGAGAGGAGATAGAGAGTGAGAGAGGAGGAGATAGAAAGATAGAGTGAGAGAGGAGGAGATAGAAAAATAGAGTGAGAGAAAGAGAATAACAGATAAAAAGACACAGACAGACAAAATACAAAATAGACATGAGAGGAAGTGAAGAAAGAGGGAGATAGATAGATAGATAGAAGGAAATAAAAAAAAAAGGAACAACTGGCAAATGGAACTGGAGTATACGAGGAAGAAGAGAAGAATAAAACGAAGGAAGAGGTAAAAAAGGAGAGAGAGTGAGGAGGAAACAGGATGGACGAGGATGACAAGGAGAAGGAAATTGGAGGTCAAAGATTGGGAACAGGGAGAAAGTGGAAAAAGAGGTGGGTGACAAGAAATGAAAAGAAAAGAGAGAGAGAGAGAGAGAGAGAGAGAGAGAGAGAGAGAGAGAGAGAGAGAGAGAGAGAGAGAGACTATGATTTAGGGTTTGAACAGAAATATGACGGTGCAGGAAAGATAAGGAGAGATATATTAGAGATATACATTACCCTCTCTCTCTCACTCTCTCTCTCTCTCTCTCTCTCTCTCTCTCTCTCTCTCCGTGAAATATGAGTCCCTGATGGAGAGAGGATTGACAAGGCTGACTGCATCGTGTGAGAGTGAAATCTACAGTATATCAGAGGCGAGGGAGAGGGGAGAGAGAGAGAGGGTGGCGAGAGAGAGAAAGAGGGAGGTGGCGAGAGAGAGAAAGAGGGAGGTGGGGAGAGAGAGAGAGGGAGGTGGGGAGAGAGAGAGAGGGAGGTGGGGGAGAGAGAGAGAGGGAGGTGAGGAGAGAGAGAGAGGTGGCGAGAGAGAGAGAGGGAGGTGGGGAGAGAGAAGAGATATGATTCAGGACGAGAGAGAGAGAGAGAGAGAGAGAGAGAGAGAGAGAGAGGGACATTTATACACCACGTTGCTAAGTGACCCTCGCCTGGTGACATCAAAAGAGAGCTACTCTGTAAACAAGTACCAGTATGTACAGTCGGCGGCAAAAGTCATGTCGCCTCATTCATCGCTTCTTTTAGGATAACATAAAGGATAACTATTGAACAAACACATTCAACACACAAAATTACAATATTCAGAGGGTAAATAAATAAGCCCCTCTGGTTTTCGATTTTACGAGCCTGTGAAGCTTATATTTCCATACTGTAATTCTCGACTTTACAGATGTGGCGACAGGATTTTTGTACAGTCGGCCTCAGGAATTCTCACACAGAGCATTGGTTAACTGGGAGTTTTATTCTGCACATACTGTAGGCATTGTTCTGCTGACTGATTCCTTGAAGTAGACTTATTAACCAAAAAACATTACTAGAAGTGTTTTGTGTTAGAAAATTAATATACTAAATGTTTTTGTTGTTACGAGCCTTTCATGTCACAGTGGTGTATACGAATTCCTGAGGCCAACTGTACACACGCAATCTAAAATATGTATCCAGGCATGCTTCGAATAGCTTGATCGAGTATTTGGAGAGCTCAAGCAAATATGAAACAGGATAAGCGTTGCAATTGGTTCACTAGTATGTCAAATGATTCGAAACTTCAACAAGACCTGGATACAAATTTTGGATTGTGAGTGTACAGTCGTGGACACAAGTTACAATACACATACCGTTGACTCAAACAAATTGCTAACTAATATTTTCACGTCCTCATGTGATATTATTGTTTTAAAAAGTAAACAGCTGCTTGTAGTAGTTTAGAAGATGATACTTAACCATTTTTTTTCCTTTAATAAGTTTCTCAGTAGTTTAGAAGATGCTACTTAACCTGTTTTTTTTCCTTTAAGTTTCTCAGTAGTTTAGAAGATGCTACTTAACCTTTTTTTTTTTCTTTAATAAGTTTCTCAGAAGTTTAAAAGATGCTACTTAACCTTTTTTTTTCCTTTAATAAGTTTCTCAGTAGTTTAGAAGATGCTACTTAACCTTTTTTTTTTTTTTCTTTAATAAGTTTCTCAGTAGTATAGGAGATGCTACTTAACCTTTTTTTTTTTTTTTCTTTAATAAGTTTCTCAGTAGTTTAGAAGATGCTACTTAACCTTTTTTTTTTTTTTTTTAATAAGTTTCTCAGAAGTTTAGAAGATGCTACTTAACCTTTTTTTTTTTTCCTTTAATAAGTGTCTCAGTAGTTTAGAAGATGCTACTTAACCTGTTATTTTTTTAAGTTTCTCAGCTAACTAACAGAGGAAAGTTGTCAAAATATTAACATGATTCACCCCAAAGTGGATGATTATTACTGTCCACGACTGTACACTACGCTACAGTCAAGAGCAAAAGTCCCACAGCATATGAACGAATCCGAGTCATTGAAATGAATCTTAAGGACCAGAAAATACGGAATTATGAATGAAACAGGGCTGTGGAAACGAATCCTTTGAACCAATATTAACGGGACTAACAGGTTGATTTCACGTCAATTTCCGAAGTCGTTGCATTTGATGGTGTAACATAACTAGTACACGTGAATGTACGAGGAGGTATGGAATGTGACAGCAGGACATGGCAGGTCAGGGTAGGACAGGTCAGGTTAAAGTAGACTAGGTTAGGGCAGGTAAATTCAGGTCAAGTTTGAGAAGGTCAGGGTAGGTCAGGGTAAGTCAATTTAGGTCAGGTTAGAGCAGGGCAGGTCAAGTTAGAGTTGATAAGGTCAAAGCAATGAAGGTAAGCATAGGTCATGATAGATAAATGAACGTTAAGGCAGGTCAGGGAAGGTCATAGCAAGGATTAACTGCTCAGTGCAAGGTAAGACAGAAAGAAAGAACAAGGAACGAGAGACAATAATTATTAAGGGGGTGCGGGAATAGGGGGACAGGCTTGGGGGGGTTTTGGGGGGTGCAGGAGTAGGGGGACAGGCTTGGGGGGGGGGTTAGGGGGGTGCGGGAATAGGGGACTGGCTTTCTACCCCCCCCCAAGCCTGTCCCCCTATTCCTGCACCCCCCCATCCCTAAAGCCTGCCCCCTACTCCCACACCCCCTTAAGGAAAGAAAGTGTCTGAGCAAAATTTCAGGGGAAGGAGAAAGAGTATTATTTTTCAGTAGGATATAAGAACTAGATCAGAGGAAATGTTATGGGAGAGAGGGTGAGCAGGGAGGAAGGAAGGGGGTTTAGAAAAAGGAAGGGAAGATAGGAGATAAGCTAGAGAGGAAATGAACATAGGAAAAAGTATCAGAAAAAAATGAGGTGGAGGGGTAAGAGAGGGAGAGAATGACGTGTGGTAGGGGAGGAGAAAAAATAAAGTGGCAAGAAGAAGAAAGGGGGTGATAAGAGCTGAACAAAAAAAAATAGTGGTTAAAAAGTGAGGAGGGTGTAGATACATTTACCATTACACACACACACACACACACACACACACACACACACACACATACACGTAAAAGCACTACACACATTGACAGCAACATACACACACACACGTAAAACTCCACATTCAATGACAGCAACACACACACACACACACACACACACACACAAGGACAGCAACATACACACACACGCAAAAATACTACCACATTCATTGACAGCAACACACACACACACACACACACACACACACACACACACATGGACAGCAACATACACACACACGCAAAAATACCACATTCATTGACAGCAACACACACACACACACACAGTCCTACTACTACTTTATACCTCCTCTCGGGTGCAATTCCATTTAATATTTTTAGGGCATTGCATTGCGCCCCATCCCATCGCCTCCTCTCGACACCTAAGCTCCCCCAATCCCTGCCACCAATTATAATTTTCCAGCGTGGCCTTTCCCTACCTCTCTCTGGCGGCCTCTTAAAGGATTAAATATAATACCCTGGGTGGCGGGCGTGGGGTGAACCGTAAGCCATGATGCCACGCCACACCACGACACAACACCCCACCCCACGCCACCTTACCCTACTCCACGCCACAACACAACACCCCACGCTACCTCACCCTACTCCACGCCACCCCACGCCACAAAATTCGATACCATTTCACAACACAAGTCACTTCACATCACACCCACGACATTCATTATATATATCATACCACTCCACATTTTACCACTCCATACAACACCACACCACACAACAACAGACTACATCACTCCACACCAAAACACACTACACCACACCACACCACACCACTCACACCACACCACACCACATCACACCACACCTACACCACTCCACACCACACCACACCACTCCACACCTACACCTACACCACACCACACCACACCACACCACACCACACCGTGAGCCACCATTTTCTTGACTCTTCTTAGGAGCTACTTTAAAGGGAAAATTAAATAGTTTTTCATATTTATTGTCTCTTTATACTATATACTTACTGTATATATTTATATTTACCTGTGTATATTAATTCTTTCATTACCTCGTGTATATATTATTATTATTATTATTATTATTATTATTATTATTATTATTATTATTATTATTACAACCTCTTCATTATTATAATCATTTAGGCACCTACACTTGACATCATCTCTCCTGAATACCTGTTAACTACTGTTCCTTTAATAGATAGGTAGGGGTAGGTAGAATGATAGGGAGAGGTAGGAAGGGTAGGGAGAGGTAGGAAAGGTAGGAAGGGTAGGGAGAGGTAGGAAGGGTAGGGAGAGGTAAGAAGGGTAGGGAGAGGTAGAATGGTAGGGATAGAGAGACAGGAAGGGTAGGGAGAGGTAGGAAGGGTAGGGAGAGGTAGGAAGGGTAGGGAGAGGTAGAGAGAGATAGGAAAGGTAGGAAGGGTAGGGAGAGGTAGGAAGGGTAGGGAGAGGTAGAATGGTAGGGAGAGGTAGGAAGGGTAGGGAGAGGTAGAATGGTAGGGATAGAGAGACAGGAAGGGTAGGGATAGAGAGACAGGAAGGGTAGGGAGAGGTAGGAAGGGTAGGGAGAGGTAGGAAGGGTAGCAATATGTAGGATGGGTAGGGAGAGGTAGAAAGGGTAGGGAGAGGTAGGAAGGGTTAAGAGAGGTAGGATGGGGGGAGTGATAGATGGATGGGAGAGTTTGGATATGGAGAGCAATTAACCCTGACCAGAAACGAACGACAGATTGCAAAAAGAAATGAATGAAAAAAATAAATGAAACGTGAAAAAAATGTGGTGTTATTGGATGGTGGAAGGGAACAGAAAAACTGACTGACTGGATGGATGGATGGATGGAACTGAAGAGGTAAGGACGAGGGGGAAAAAAAGCTATAAAATGAAAACCCTAAAAATTACCCTAGACTAAGGAAATAAAGCCTGTGTGTGAAGGAAGGAAGGAAGGAAGGAAGGAAGGAAGGAAGGAAGGAAGGAAGGAAGGAAGGAAGGAAGGAAGGAAGGAAGGAAGGAAGGAAGGAAGGAAGGAAGGAAGGAAGGAGGGAGGGAGAGAGAGAGAGAGAGAGAGAGAGAGAGAGAGAGAGAGAGAGAGAGAGAGAGCGTGTGTGTGTGTGTGTGTGTGTAATGGTTTAGGAAGATGCCAACCATGTATAAACTCAATAGAACACATGAGACCACACCAGACCACGAGACCACAAGAGACCATTAGAGACCACAAGACCACGCCACACGAGACCACAAGAGACCACGAGAGACAATTAAAAACCACAAGACCACTCCACACCGCACGAGACCACGCCAGACCACAAGAGACCACAAGAGACCACGCCACACCACACAAGAGACCACGCCACACCACAAGAGACCACAAGAGACCACGCCACACCACAAGAGACCACGCCACACCACAAGAGACCACAAGAGACCACAAGAGACCACGCCACACCACAAGAGACCACGCCACACCACAAGAGACCACAAGAGACCACGCCACACCACAGGAGACCACAAGAGACCACGCCACACCACACAAGAGACCACGCCACACCACAAGAGACCACAAGAGACCACGACAGACCACAAGAGACCACGAGAGACCACAAGAGACCATCAGTTGGGTTGGTGGTCTTTTGGTGGTCTTTGCTTCCTTCCTACATCCATTACCTGCTTGTCTAATCCTTTCTTCCTTCATCATTTCTTTATCCCTGTCTTCCTATCTTCCTTCATTCTATCTTTCTATCTTCTCCCACTTCTTTCTTATATCTTTTGCCCATTTATTTCTTCTTTTCTGATTTTCCTCCCTCCCTCCTTCCTTCCTTCTTTTCTTCCGTGCAATTTTTTTTCTTCTTTCCTTCCTCCCTTTCTTCCTTCCATACTATTTTTTCTTCCTTCCTGCCTCCTTTCGTACTATTTTTTTCTTCTTCCCTTCCTCCCTTTCTTCCTTTCTTCCTTCCATACTATTTTTTCTTCCTTCCTTCCTCCCTTTCTTGACCCTAGTATGTACAGTACACACACACACACACACACACACACACACCCTTCCTCTGCCCCTTCCCATTCTTACTATCGGCATTCATAGTCTCTCATTCCTCTCCTCCTCTTTCTTGTCATTTTCTCCTCCCTCTCCTCTACCTCCCTCTCCTCTTCCTCCTTCTTCTCTCATCCTCTTTTATTATTCCTGCCATTCTTTCCTTCTACTCAATCTCCCTCCTCTTCTACCTTATTATTCTTTTCCCCTCCTCTTTCATTATTCTCGCCATTCTTTCCTTCTCCTCCTCCTCCTCTTCTCCTCCTTCTCTACCCTGTGTTTTATTTCTTCTTCTCTTTCATTTCTCTTCTCATTCTTGCCATTCTTTCCTTCTCCTCACTCTCCTCCTCCTCCTCCTCTACCTTACGATTCGTTTTTCATCCTCTTTCATTATCCTTGTCATTCTTTCCTTCTCCTCACTCTCCCTCCTCACCCTCCTCTTCCTCCTTCTCTACCCTCCAATTCTTTTCCCCTCCTTTTTCATTATTCCTCCAATTTTACACCCTCCTTTCTCCACGGGTGTCCCTTTTTTCATTCCATCATTTTTTTTAGCTATCTTCTTTGTTTTTTTTTCTCTCTCCCTCTCCCTCTCCCTCTCCCTCTCCCTCTCCCTCTCCCTCTCTCTCTCTCTCTCTCTCTCTCTCTCTCTCTCTCTCTCTCTCTCTCTCTCTCTCTCTCTCTCTGCTGAAATAAACGATATACAGTATAGATAATCATAATACAACACGGAAAAAAAAAATTGTCCACATAACAATAAGACCCTGGGGAAAGTCATCATTACCTACACCACACTACGACGACCCGGAAATACTGGTCACCACTATACGACCTTTAAAAAAAAAAAAAAAAAAAAAAAAAAAAAAAAAAAAAAAAAACTGTACACGCCACAACACGACCCGGAAACTCGGCGGCGTCAGCGGTTCAATGCGGTGAAAGAAATGCGGCTGTGTGTGTGTGTTTTTTTTTTTCTGTCTCTCTCTCCGCCAGACAATTTTATCTTTACTTTATGAGGTAAGGAAAGAATGGAAGAACATGCTCTGGGATGACTCGTATATTATATGGAGAGAGAGAGAGAGAGAGAGAGAGAGAGAGAGAGAGAGAGAATGAAAGTAATGTGGATCCAGCCTCTGCTATTGAGAAGTGCCTGACCCACTCACTACAAATCTTTTAAGGGTGAAACTTTGTGGTTGAGAGAGAGAGAGAGAGAGAGAGAGAGAGAGAGAGAGAGAGAGAGAGAAAGGACGACACGGAGAGATGTTTAAAGACAAGGAGAAGAAAGTGAGGAAAAGAAAAAGAAGGGAACACATACACACACACACACTCGCGCAGAGAGAGAGAGAGAGAGAGAGAGAGAGAGAGAGAGAGAGAGAGAGAGAGAGAGTCTTTAAAATATACAGTACATGAATCTCAGGGTCCGTGCTAAATGGATTAAATGAATTCCCAGTACAGTACAACAAATCAACACCACTCACATCCTACATGGCTATTACATCACCACCACCACCACCAACACCCACAACTCACTCTATATAGCCAATCACTCTATACAGCCAATCACTCTATACAGCCAATCACTCTATATAGATAATCATTCTACACAGCTAATCACTTCACACAGTCAATCACACAGTCAATCACAGTCAATCATAGCTAATCACTCTTCATAGCTAATCACTTCACACAGCTAATCACTTCACACAGCTAATCACTTCACACAGCTAATCACTTCACACAGCTAATCACTTCACACAGCTAATCACTTCACACAGCTAATCACTTCACACAGCTAATCACTTCACACAGCTAATCATTTCACACAGCTAATCACTTCACACAGCTAATCACTTCACACAGCTAATCACTTCACACAGCTAATCACTTCACACAGCTAATCACTTCACACAGCTAATCACTTCACACAGCTAATCACTTCACACAGCTAATCACTTCACACAGCTAATCACTTCACACAGCTAATCACTTCACACAGCTAATCACTTCACACAGCTAATCACTTCACACAGCTAATCACTTCACACAGCTAATCACTTCACACAGCTAATCACTTCACACTGCTAATCACTTCACACAGCTAATCACTTCACACAGCTAATCACTTCACACAGCTAATCACTTCACACAGCTAATCACTTCACAAAACTAATCATTTCACACAGCTAATCACTTCACACAGCTAATCATTTCACACAGCTAATCACTTCACACAGCTAATCACTTCACACAGCTAATCACTTCACAAAACTAATCACTCAACACAACAGCTAATCACTTCAAACAAACAACAGCTATTACACCACAACGACCTACAACCATCAGGGAGAAACGAGACACTCCTGACTGACTGGCTGGAAGAAGTAACTACCCAAGGCCCCCTCCTCAGACCCAACCAACCCAAGCCTCCTCTAAATGTCAACATAAACCAACTTGTGGACTGACCTGGGTAGAAGGAGGACTCGACTCCAGGCCACACCAGTAGTAGTAGTAGTAGTAGTAGAGGCAGCAAACGCACCACCATCTTCATCACTTCAGGTATCCGAGTCTCAGACGTGGGTAGATGTAGTGTTGCTGATGGTTTTCAGTGTGGTTGTGTAGTTGTAGTTGTAGATGGATGTGCAGTTGTTGATAGCTGGGTAGTTGTAGATGGATATATATATTGACGTGGTTGTAGACGTTGATGCGGTGCTGAGGCCTGTGGGTGTCTGATGAAGGTAATTTAATCACGCGAGGTGGTCAGATGTTGTTGTGTTGGCTATGAGACCTGGTTGGCTGTAGTTGATGATGCACTCTGTAATCAATACAGATGGGAATGGAAATATAAGTGTAGTTGCAGGTGTAGATGGATTATTACGGTCTTTACAACGGTACCTCTCTATAATACTGTAATAGTCACTTATGTTTGTTAATTGTTTCTGCACTTCACGTACCCCGTTGTCTCTGTCTATCAACACGTCTTTAATAACAGTCAGTGTCAGTACCAAGAAGGATGTATGTAATGAGATGTTGGGGTGTATGTAATGAGATGTTGGGGTGTATGTAATGAGATGTTGGGGTGTATGTAATGAGATGTTGGGGTGTATGTAATGAGATGTTGGGGTGTATATAAACAAATGTTGGGGTGTATGTAATGAGATGTTGTTATGGTTCAGCTGTATGTATGGTTGGATGTATACCAATATTTCACTTTCTTGATACTCTTAGTTCTCTCACTCCCTCCTCGTTGACCTACATAGTTCTGAGCTGATATGGACTGAATAACTCGAGGGTAATGAGGGTAGTTTCACCCGCTGCCGCTCTGTAATTTGCCACACTTGACTGCACTCTGAGCCGCCGAGGTGATTTCTGTGGCCGAGTTTGGTTGGTTGGTATTTCTGTGGCCGAGGTTGGTTGGTTGGTTGGTATTCCTGGATTTGAGATTGGTTGGTTGGTTGGTATTCCTGTGTTTGAGGTTGGTTGGTTGGTGTTCCTGTTGTCGAGGTTGGTTGGTTGGTATTCCTGGATCTGAGGTTGGTTTGTTGGTTGGTATTCCTGGATCTGAGGTTTGTAGGTTGGTTGGTATTCCTGGATCTGAGGTTTTTTGTTGGTTGGTTGGTGCTCCTGAGTGGTTCCAGGGAGGGGTACAAGACTTGTTGGTTACCTTAGTCTCTGGTACCCGGGCTGACCAATTCACCTCCTGTAAACACAAAAAATGAATCTCACATTAATATTTTCACAGCGGATCACACCACCAGTATTTATAAATTTTTCTCACATTAATATTTTCACAATGGATAACACGACGAGTAAAGTTTCCTCATATTAATATCTTCACAATGGTTCATACCACGAGTATTTACTGTTGTCTCTCATTAACATTATCACAGCGGAGGCCACTAAGAGTAAATATTTTCTTTAATATTCGATTATTTTACTCATAAGGTTACCTCGTCGTCCTATGTCTAAACACTTTCATTGTTGTTTACATTCTCTGACCTGAACTGGCGACAGACGATTTAAAATGACAAAGAAACTTTCATGGCTTTCAAGGATATGTACAGTCGCGGTCAATAATAATCATCCACATATGGGTATCTCAAACAATTTACTGTCTAATATTTTCACGTTCACATATGACGTTATTGTTTTAATTAGTGCGTAGCTGCTTGTATTAAATAAAAAGATGGTAGTTAACATATTTATTGGAAAGTTTATCATATAAGGAACAGAGGGAAGCTGTCAAACTCTTACGTGAGTTACCCCTATATGGATAATTATATTTGACCGCGACTGTACAGTTGTATATGTGTGCTAAAAATATTCTCCTCACGCTGAGATCAATTTTATACCCTTTGAAATGTAAGTTTAGTGGGTTCTCTCTCTCTCTCTCTCTCTCTCTCTCTCTCTCTCTCTCTCTCTCTCTCTCTCATTTTTTTTCTCCAAGCTAAACTTCAAAACAGATTCCGAACACTTGTATACTGAAATAACTTAATTCCCGGTATTGTTTGGAGTAGTCAGCTGCTGCTCTCCAGTTCACTTAAAAAAACAAAAACAAAAAAAATCCCCTCCATAAAGAAACAGGATACTTTCAGAGTACTGGAGGGGGTTACTACTACTACTACTACTACTACTACTACTACTACTACAACTACTACTACTACTAATACTATTACTACTACCACTATCATTACTACCACTACCACCAGTACTACCACTACTACTGCTACTAATACAACCACTACCATTACTACCACTACCACTAATACTACCACCACTACTATTACTACCACCATCACCACCACCACCACTTAACCTCTGCCACCAAATGAACTGCGACACATTCTTATAATTTTTTTCCTGGTCTTTTCTTTTCTCACCACCGACCAATAAGCGGCCATCATTACCTTCACGTCTGACATATTAATTGGCCACAAAATATAATTCCATCTACATTTTTACCTACTTTAGTCCGTCCGCCTCCATTGTGTGTGTGTGTGGTTTTGTGTGTGTGTGGTTTTGTGTGTGTGTGGTTTTGTGTGTGTGTGTGTGTGTGTGTGTGTGTGTGTGTGTGTGGTTTTGTGTGCGTGTGCGTGTGTGTGTGTGTGTGTGTGTGTGTGTGTGTGTGTGTGTGTGTGTGTGTGTGTGTGTGTGTGTGTGTGTGTGTGTGTCTGTGTGTGTGCGTGAAAGAAATGCTGAAAATTAAACTCCAACTTCAATCTACCTACATATTTCCAGTAATCCAAAGCCCTTGTAGGCTATAGTTAGAATAGCAAACTCAAACAGCCTCGAAAGGACCAGTACGTCTGTTGCTGTTCACTTTTCACAAACCACAAACCAGAATGAAACTGCCAGCCAAGGGGATGATGACGAAATTTAGGATTGTTACTGTACTAGAAGTATATTAACCCCTTAAAATTTAGGATTGTTACTGTACAACAAGTATATTAACCCCTTTAAAATTTAGGATTGTTACTGTACTACAAGTGTATTAACCCCTTAAAATCTATTTGAGTTGGAAGGTAGTCGATTCACTTTCCACATGCATGCAGGCTAAAAGAATAATTGAACTCTAGTGTGTCGCAGCTTCTGTATACAATATTTATGGCTCACTCCATCAAGCACATCGCAGCTGTAAGTCGCTTAGGCTATCCATCCAGTTCATCACAGTTTACTATAAATTTTACCAGCTGGTGTGTCAGGCAATATATATAACATTCGCAAAACTCTTGGTGCTACTCTATCTATAAAAAAATTCTGTGGGTTGATACGTGTATATTTGTTCAGGCAAGGACTCGTACTTCGATTGTTTTTGTTGTTGTTTTTCAATACCATTTTTGTGGGTAGATATGTGTATGTTTGTTCACGCAAGGACTCTACAACGATATATATATATATATTTTTTTTTTTTTTTTTCAGATGACTAAAACACTTTTCTTGAACGGAAGGAAGTCATCATGTGAGTTATATACAGATCATACAGTACGGATATACAGTGGCACTATAAATAAGGAAAGGTATACTTTAGAAGGACGGCGTGATAAAGGGAACATAAAGAGGGACGGTGTGATAAAGAAAAGGTATAGAGACGGTGTGATAAAGGGAATATATAGAGGAACGGTGTGGTAAAGGAACATAAAGATGGACGTATAATAAAGTGAGCATAAAGAGAGACAGTGTGATAAAGGGAACATAATACAGAGAGACGGTGTGATAAGTGAGGGAGTCTTTTTTTTTATTTCCTTGATACAGTATGAGGAGCCTTTAATAATCCGTCGAGAGGATCATAAACCCATTAATTAAAGTGAAGATAGACTCTGTTGTTGGTGAACTGAAAGACTACAATACTATACAATTCCCCCAAACCAGACCATGAAACAGACAGACCACTTCAATGTTACTAATCGGGGACCTGTTTTGTGGAGTTAGGAGAAATCATCAGTCCTCCACTTCATCAACATCTAGAGATTCTCCCCTTCATGTATATATGCCTATATAACTGTGCCCCCATAAAGCAGATGCCTACCTACCTACCTACCTACCTACCTACCTACCTCCCTCCCCACCTACCTACCTACACACCTACCTACCTACCTACACACCTACCTACCTACCTACACACCTACCTACCTCCCTACACACCTACCTACCTACCTACACACCTACCTACCTCCCTCCCCACCCACCTACCTCCCTACACACCTACCTACCTACCTACACACACTAGGGTGAGCGACGTCTGTGAATTACCTTGTCTGTCTACCCTGTGTAATTGGTTACTGTTGCTACTGACAATCTTTCATCCAGTGTGTAATTGAGCTATAGCGTTCACTGAAGATATGAACCTCTACCATACCAGCATTTAATTAACACGATATATACATGAGGGTGGAAAAGTATATATAATAATCTGTGACTACCAACATTACAGTATCGTACAGTATTAGAAAATAAAATATAGATATATACAGTATATATATAATTTAAAATGTTGGGCCACAGAAAGATTATTGAACCACAGTACCTAACATCATCACCACCACTATCATCATCATCATCATCATCATCAACACCTGGATCATGACCTTTCCTACATTTGGCCAGAGGAAGGTCGATGAAACAAAAGACAGGTAGATGAAACATGAGACAATAAACTAGGAAGAGGAATGAAGGTCAGAATGGACAATAAAGCAGAGACATGCAATAAGCTAGGAAGAGAAATGAAGGTCAGAATGGACAATAAAGCAGAGACATGCAATAAGCTAGGAAGAGGAATGAAGATCAGAGCAGGTCGGTGAAACAAGATACAATAAGCTAGGAAGAGGAATGAAGGTCAGAATGGACAATAAAGCAGAGACAATAAGCTAGGAAGAGGAATGATGGTCAGAGCAGGGGACAATAGATAAATGGATGGAGGTCAGGATGGTTGGTATTGCTTCTATGATTTATTGATTAGTAAGAACGTCAGGGTAGGCACGGTTGGTTGGTTTACCTTCCTCATCACTCCCTCTCACTTTCACGCACTGTCTCTCTCTTTCACGCACTGTCTCTCTCTTTCACGCACTGTCTATCTCTTTCACGCACCATCTCTCTGAAGCAATCGTCCTCTCTTTCAAGCACTAGCTCTCTCTTTCACGCACTATCTCTCCCAAGCACTCGTTCTCTCTTTCAAGCACTAGACCTCACTTTCATGCACTCGCTCTCTCTTTCACGCACCCCATCTCTCTCAAGCACTCGTTATCTCTTTCATGCACTCGCTCTTTCTCTCATGTACTCGCTCTTTCTCTCATGTACTCACTCTCACGTACTCACTCTCACGCACTCGCCCTGTCTGTCAACGTAACTGGTCACTTCCTCATTCACGACCCCTTTCACACTCACTCATTCATTCTCTTTCACTTTTAACTTTTTTAACCTTTTTCGCTTTCACTCGCACTTGTGCATAAATAATCTGTCACTTTTTCCATTACTTTCACCCACACCCACGCACACAGAGAGAGAGAGAGAGAGAAGAGAGAGAGAGAGAGAGAGAGAGAGAGAGAGAGAGAGAGAGAGAGTCTGCGCGTACCGGGTACATTATATCACACACACACACACACACACAAGCACCAACTCATCCTCCCACTTATCCTAAACTAACCTTAACAATTCATCTCCCAAATATATCCCAACCCACCCAAACTCTACCTGACACACACACACACACACACACACACATTATTAGATTAAAATACACACACACACACACTTATTAGATAAAAAAAAAAAAAAAAAAAAAAACACACACACGCATCCTACCCCACCACAGCTCTCTTAATTAAGGACCCTGTGATCGTGTATGAAAATTGGAGACTTCTGATTCCTCCTGACTATACCACGAAACAAGCTCCTTCCATATAGGTGATGTTTCGTGGCAATATTTGAAGTACTCATTTACCTCCAATTTTCTGACTACATCACAGGGTCCCTTAAGGTATGTATACACCCTAATGCCCTTCTTGACTAAACTATTAATCCCTATGTGACCGAAACCTAACCTAACCTAACCTAACCTAACCTTCCCTAAAGCTTAATTATTATGGGCAGTATAAGATCGTGTCAGAGAATTTGGGGGGCTATTGATTCCTCCTGACTATGCCACGAAACAAACCCTTTTAATATGAGTGCAGTGTTTAGTGGCAGTGTTTAAGTACTCTGTAATATCCATTTTTATTCAATTATTTATTATCATTATTATTAGTAGTAGTAGTATTATTTCCCGGCATTATTGTTGTTATTATCATTATTATTATTATTATTATTATTATTTCCCGGCATTATTGTTGTTATTATCATTATTATTATTATTAGTATTAGTATTTCCAGGCATTATTGTTGTTATTATCATTATTATTATTATTATTATTATTATTAATATTATTATTATTATTATCATTATTATTATTACCGGTATTATTATTATTATTATTATTATTATTATTATCATCCTTGCATGACACGAGTCCAAGTATAATAGGACCTTTTAATCAATGTCTTCGTATCTGCTACTGATAACCTTGGCCCATATGGAACACATCATATTAATTATCACACTCAAACAGATGATGTGTTGTGTATATATAGTAGTCGTCTTGATTAGTGTGTATCATGTCATATACAAGGAATACTGATAATAATTACTAATATACTGTATGGAGAGGTATGCCGTATGAAGACTTTAACAATATTTATAAATTTATACATACACATTAAAACGTTACCGGTACTTTGTTTACATAATATACGGTACGGTACATACATGGTGAGGTATGTACAGTCGTGGCACATAGTCCTTGATCAGGGTGTAAGGGGAAGTGTGGTCAAGGATTATGTGCTGCGACTGTACACACTATACAGCAAAATAGTAAGAGTATTGGTGTGCCTCCATGGTTAGACAGGTAAAATACATGGACTGTGGTGGTAGTGGTAGTCAATATGGAATGCAATACAATATTCCAATACTATACAAACACCGCCACAAACGCCGAGCCGAACCAAAACACGAAAGGATAACAAATGGTTTTATGTTTACCAAGCACACACTAAACAGGAAGCCATTGAGGAGCACAAACTTCTCACCATAACACCGATCTTTTCCTAAATAATCAACTCGGGTCTCTTGTCAAATGTCTCCCTCAAGTTGGTAATCCCGTCTGTGTTTATTAATCCTTATCATCTTTATTATGTGTTTGTCAATCCTTATAATCCCGCAGACAGGTTTAGGTTCAGGTTTCAAGGTTTCGTTTCGTGTGTGCCAAGCTGATAAATGCGATTGAAGGATATGCTACTGTGATTAAGTTACTGGCTGACAAAATCATCAAAAAATCAAAGTCACATCAACGACATCGTATATAATATTGGACTAGTACAGGTACGACACGTACACGCCCTCGCCAGATAAAATATAAGGTGAAGTATAACACGTAAATGAGTCGCATTTGCGAGATGTAAATAAGAGTGGAGCATAAACACGTAAATTGAGTTCCACAGTTAATCTTCCTGTCAAAATCGTGCCCCCAACCTATATAGATATGGCTTGGTACGGCCCAGGTATGAGATGTTCGTGATACATGCAAGGTAGAGGGTGCGAAGTTTAGTCCACCTCATTCTGCACGGCGACGGGTCGATGTCTGAAGCACTGATAGGCTACGTTCATGGGTGCGAGTTTTCACAGGGCTTGTTGACCAGAAAACGACCCGTAGACTAGAAAGGGTTTGAGGTACACATTGCAGATGCCTGTCAGTAGCTGTACAGACAGTGAGGGTCCAGTGGTGATGCAAAACTATACCTGAATGAAGTAAAAACACATTTACTCGACAGGATGGATAAACACCGACGCCATCTGAGTAGATGATTTTATTGCCGACATTTTGCGACTGCTTTGTCTTGACCTGATGATTTATTCGCGAGGAGATGTCGTCAATAACGGCTCCTCTCATTTGGTGTTATTCTTCAACCAAACTATAACTATTGGTCTCTGTAACATTGGTTCAAAAGATTAACTCATATGGTTCAATTTCATTCACGTGATGCAGGACTTTTGACCGTGACTGTATAATTATGTGGTCATTATCAAATCCTATCATCAGATTCACTAACACTAAATTAAATATAGTCCTAATGCACGAGATTTTATTCTTTCAGCTGTGTTTGATGGAGCCCTCTCTTGTGAACTGACAGAAAAAAGTTCCTGATTCTCCAAACAATGCAGGAAACAAAAGAGTACCCCGGAATACAGAGAAAGAAATTATGTTTTGTGGCACAGTTTTGGATGAATCTGTGGCCCTCCATTTCGACCCCCAAAACAGTAAAGTCCCCCATAATATCTCTTCTTCGGGTATGACGATGAATGCGTCGGCTTTCCCACTATAATCAAGTTATCCCCGCCTTCCAACTGTCACATCAACTTTCGCCGCGGCCGCTGTGTGCAATTCATTAACGAGTGTTGCAACTTTGCCTAGCTAGCGGGGAGTCTGACGGATATTAGCGTCAGTGTTGCTAATTAGATGGTGGTGTGTCAAGCGTCGTCATCGTCGTTGTCGTCATAATGCGACAACGTCACGCCGCAGCTACATCAGGACTGGAGGGAGGATAGGAAGGGCAGCGAGGAGGAGGAGGAGAGGAGGAGGAGGAGGAGGAGGAGGAGCAGCAGCAGAAGGAGGGAGAGGGAGAGGAAGAGGAGGAGGAGGAAGAGGAGGAGGAGGAGGAGGAGGAGGAGGAGGAGGAGAAGGAATGGAAAGTGACAGTATATATAGCTAGGTTTGGCCGAGTAGGGAGAATGAATGAGGGAGGAGAAAGGGAGAGAGGAAAAGAAAGGATGAGGGTGTGGGGGCTAGAGAGTGATAATACGGATGTGAGAAGAGAGGAAAAGGAGAGTTTATAGGTTGTGGAAGTAGGAGTGTTAGAGAAGAGAGGAAGAATGAAGACGAAAAGGTAATGGGAAGTGACAGTATTAGTGGTATAGCGAAGGGAGAAAAAAAAGAGGAATAGGGAGTGACAGTAAGGGGGGAGGGGGAGGAGGAGGAGGAATAGGCAGTGACAGCAGGAGAGAGAGAGAGAGAGAGAGAGAGAGAGAGAGAGAGAGAGAGAGAGAGAGAGAGAGAGAGAGAGAGAGAGAGAGAGAACAATAATGAATGGAAGGGAGTGATACCAAGTGTGAGGTGTAGAGGATGAGGATGAGGCGGCTGACGTGACTATTATGAAGTGTGAGGTAGTATGAGGATGAGGTGAAGTGACTAATATGAAGTGTGAGGTGGTATGAGGATGAGGTGAACTGATTAATGCAAGGGGAGATGAGGTAGGATGAAGCAATTGAAGTAATGTTAATAGTATGAGGTAGAATGAGGATTGGTGGTAGAATGAGGATGAATTAACGAGTGATGTCTTGAGTGAAGTATAGGATAAGGATGGGATGATAAATTATGTCAAGGACGAAGTAAGATAAGGATAAGGTGAAGAAAGAGATGCCAAGTGTAAGATGAAAAAAGAGATGTCATAGGATAAGGTAAAACAAAGATAAGAAGGTGAATGAGTGGTTGGTGTCAAGATCAATGTAAAAAATGAAGCCAACATGTAACTTACTACTACTACTACTACTACTACTACTACTACTGCTACTACTCGTTCAAGGATAATAATTACACCACCTCTACCGGACAGTGACAAATGAGACGCGTCCATCCACTCACCGCCCCATAACCCACCACCAAAATAATAATGAATAATCCACCATGGCATGACACAATATAGTTTTACCACGGTTAAAGAAAAGAAGGGGAAGCATCCTTGAACTTTCGCATACAATACACACACACACACACACACACACACACACACACAAAGAGAATATACATAACACAGCTTAAGCAACATATGTACTGTAAAAGGGCGAGACAAGAAGAGGAGAGAGCGAGACAAGATCATTATTAGAAGATGTAAAGAGAATTATAATTATAGTCGTCGGTAACTGCTGCTGCTGCTGCCTGCTGCTGCTGCTGCGGTCTGCTACTACTACTACTACTACTACTACTACTACTACTACTACTACTACTATTATCATTATTAAAATATGTGTGTGTGTGTGTGTGTGTGTGTGTAAAGAACGCCATCTATCGAGCGGCGGGAGCGACACCATACCACACGAGGCGGCCCGTTGCCAAGCCGATGTATTGTATTTACCAATGTTTACCTTAGTGTCCGCGGGGGGTCGGTGGAGGGAGAGTAGTCTGGGAGGGAGACAAGACTTGATTTGAGGGTGAATGAAGACCGCCCTAGGCCTGGAAAAACCTATATAGAACGAGGGAAAAGGCGACAGAGTGAAGGGACAGCATGCACAAAGAAAATAGATTAATGAATGATTGATTGATTGATATTAGGCGCCGCAAGAGCGAGGACATACACCGCCCGAGGAAAAAGGTTGATTGAGAGGTGGGACAGTAAACAGATGAATGAAGCTTATGACTTAATACTATAGACACCAACTAACAGCTATAGTGACGTATCATTTTCTGAGGCCGTTTCCTTCGTAGGTATTTGCAGGGAGGACTGTCGGCGTATGACTGTCTGTACTTTGGAGGTTTAGGATTCACACCTTTGATCGTGCCTTGCCTCGTGTTTAAGAGGGATAGTATACAGTGTTGGTAAATATAGAGCAACTGATTCCTGCAAACTCTTCCAAGCAACAGAAGGTCACCAATATTTATGTTAATATGGTCCTGTTTCCGAGCATACTTTGGTGGTTTGGAGCCTCAAGGTGTTTTTTTTAATGTACACATAGTATACTACCACTTAATTAAAAATACATAAAGGTACACACGAAAAAAAAAGAATAATAATAAAATGCAAAGTATACCGGTCACTTCTTCACTTTTTTTTTCCAACCATTCTGACATCTCTGACGATTGATAAGAGGAAAGCAACTAGGACAACACGAGCTATGCCTACGTATGTACAATGTGTTTCGTTTAGCATATCGTCAAGCCGTACGTATATTGTTGAAATGTTGTGTTCTCGTTAGTGTGGGTTTATAGGTTATCATTAGTGAACGAACAAGACACAAATGACTGGAGTGGTTTGGACGTCGATGGGACCTGTCAATAATGATCTCAATACATATCCTGATGCGACACAAATAACACAATATACGACTAACGAGCAAACACAATTCAATAATGTAAAAAACTACGTAGTATATTTACCTGGCCATACAGGGATATATCTGGTACTTTAAGGAGGAGATTTTCTTGTTGGTGAACTGGAAGGCTGTGATTCCTCAAACTATAATTATATGCCAGGAAACAGACGACCTTAATGTTACTATTAGGGTGATCTGTTTCGTGGCATAGTTTGGAGGAATCAGCAGTAACCCATGCACCAATTTACTCTCTCAAGGATCTGCGGTAATAGGAGGGTACTGAGTTACAAGGACACGTACACAGGCGAACACAAACCAACCCAAACGAACGATAATGTCCTGTTGACACTTCTTCATTTGAGCTTGCTATTGTGTAACGTTCTGTACAGTATAACCTTTTGCTACCGTTTGTAATGATGAAATATAGGATGATAAGGGTTGTACTGTTATGTTATGGGGAAAGGGAGTGTACGCATATCGAGACGAGACAGAGACAGAGACAGAGACAGAGACAGAGACAGAGACAGAGACAGAGACAGAGACAGAGACAGAGACAGAGACAGAGACAGAGACAGAGGAGAGGAAGAGAGAGAGAGAGAGAGAGAGAGAGAGGAGAGAGAGAGAGAGAGAGAGAGAGAGAGAGAGAGAGAGAGAGAGAGAGAGAGAGAGAGAGAGAGAGAGAGGAGAGAGAGAGAGAGAGAGAGAGAGAGAGAGAGAGAGAGAGAGAGAGAGAGAGAGAGAGAGAGAGAGAGAGAGAGAGAGAGAGAGAGAGAGAGAGAGAGAGAGAGAGAGACAGGAATATATTAGTGTCAGACAACAAAGACCATAATTATGACATTACCTCACATTAACAACAAAGCACATGAAAAAGAAATAACATGTAGCAAGACTGACCACAGAGACGGTATAGAACGAATGAACCATTATTATTATACAGTGCTAAAGGAAATATGATGAGGGTAAATTGGTGGCTGTTGATGATCCCTCCAAATTATCTCTAGGAACAGACCACCTCAAGGAAGATGATGCTTTATGGAAATTAATATGAAGAGGATGAAAGAAGACCGAATTTGGAAGACCCTGTAACATGTCGAGGGAAAAGGAAATGGAACACGAAGGAAAGAAAAAGAAGGAATGGAGGGACTGTGGATGAGAAGAAAGGAAATTTGCTCGGGTTCGAAGGTGCGCCAAAACCCTGAAGGGGGTAGTACAGTCATGCTGGTAATAAGGAGCACCTGATTCCTCCAAACTATTCCAAGCAACAGGCCACCATTCATTTTGTTCATCTATCCCTATTTCCTGGCAAACTTTGGAAAAATTGAGGCGCTCTAATGTCCTACTGCACCAAAAGTATATTTCACCATTAATTAAAGTACTGTCCAAACCACTGCACAAAAAAAATCTCAAACTTAGGAACGGTGGTCGTCCACGCCAATAAGCGACCACTCATCAAACACCCCGCCACAATGAACGTTTTACGGGTCATGTTATTAGCATTCAAGAAGTGTATTTACCTGCTGCTACCACGCACTAGTCATGCGCCTTTTACTACACTTATCACTCGAAAATTACACGTAATAAATATAGCAGACGTGTAATATTCACGCGTTTCATGCACTGGAAAGCCGTATGAACAATACTTTATATGCTTCGGACAACGTATCAGACACGAACCAACTGGCGACAACCTGAAATAGGTGCCTGTCTGCTGGTCAAACATTAAGGGATGAAGCTGTGTAATTAGTAACATACCGTAGCCATTAGAGGTCGACAATGACTGAGTGTGTTGGGTAGAATTTGGCATATACTATACATAGATAATCATACTTTGTGTTATGGACCACCACCACCACCACCACCCTGCCTATACTTTATCTATGGGTATCCTTTCTTTCACGTCGTTCATCTAAGCAAAATGGAGTGATTAACTGTCGAGGAAAGAAAATTAATGTTTTAGGGTTAAAATCGTGTTGGTAACGGCATGGGACTATCTTCTAGTTGGAAAAATAAGTCTATCGGCGAACACTGCTCACCCTGAAAAAGTCCCCTTCGTATATATGAAAATGGTGTACAGTCGGCGGAAGAAGTCCTGTCGCCTCACCTGCTTCACCGGGGACACACAGTATTCACGGACTCGAAAATCGCACGTTTTCTACACCTAATAATCTCGAGTCTATCAACATCGCGTGCCTATGTGAAGCAAATGAGACGACAGGACTTTTACCGCCGACTGTACCGTATCTATAATATAGGATGAGGGCAGGAGAACAAACCATCAAGCGAAGAGTTGAACTATGGTGCAAGGAATGGGGAGATGATGATGATGATTGGTAGAAAACAAGTTGACAGGGAAAGACGCAATGGGGAATGTGGAAGTGTAAGAGTTGAAGTGAAGGGATTGTTGATTGCTTGATATCAGGCGCTGCAACAGCGAGGTCACATAGCACCAGAAGGAGGTGATAGAGAGGTGAGACAGCAATCAGGAAGGAAATGGTAAGAAAAGAGGGAGAAAAAGAAAGTGAGAGTTGAAGGGGTTGGTGGATGAGTGAGAGTTGAAGGGGGAGGTGGATTAGTGAGAGTTGAAGGGGGAGGTGGATGAGTGAGAGCTGAAGGGGGAGGTGGATGAGTGAGAGCTGAAGGGGGAGGTGGATGAGTGAGAGTTGTTGTTTTTGTCGATGCTCTTCCAGGGTAGAATGGCCTCCTGCCCCACAGACCCCTGTTACGCTCTTGTCGCAGTGAAAAAACAAATTAAAATAAAGGAGGGGCTAGCCCTATATGACTAGGCTACCGAAGTACATCCCAGGGAGATGGGACCAGAGCTTACTGGACCAGGGAGTCTGGGGGCCTCCAACCACCAGGGAGATTGGGGGGGGAAGGTCTTTGATCCCACAGCCAGTGCTGTGGGCTCAAAGACGTTACCACAAGAGCTACAAGTGGGGCCGCACCTTCCATGAGACCAGCCCTGAAGGGACCATAAAAGGGAAGGGAGTTTAGACTGCTGCATGCAAAGGGATAATGCACCCCCGTGTGCTGGCGGTCCACACAGCAGTGAAAAAAAAGAGCCTCCGGTTGCAGTACACCTCGCGTGGATTTTTAATCCTTGTGGGCAGATCTCGTCAAATCCACTAGAAGGTGACCAGATCCTACAACAATCTTTATTCTAGCCCTGTGGGGGATAACTAATATTCACAAAGAATAAAATCAGCCACCATGGGCAGTTGAGCGAAAGTTGGAGGGGAAGGTGGACGAGTGAGATTTGAAGTAAAGGGGAAGTGAAAATTCAAAAGGATGGTACAGTAATATACTATGTAGAATGTGTGTGTGTGTGTGTAATGGAGTGAGAGTTGAAGTGGGAGATGGTATAGAGAGATTAATTGATTACTTAGAATTGTTGAAGCCATAACATACATACATACTCTCGCTATACTACCGGTGTAATATGAGAGTAGCAGAGAATCGGGATATATCGTTACCATGGTACTCTCTCTCTCTCTCTCTCTCTCTCTCTCTCTCTCTCTCTCTCTCTCTCTTAAAGGGTTTATTACAGTATTGGTAAATCTGGAGCAATTGATTCCTTCAAACTATTTCAAAAAACAGGTTTCATCCATTATTTTTGTTAATTTGATCCTGTTTCCTGGCATACTTTGGAGGATTTAATCGCTCCAATTCACAAACAAAAGAATCTCCCCTTAAAGTGACGGATCCAGAGAAGCACCAAAACCCATAAAGAATCGGCCACATCTTAGGAGGCAATACCCTATGAGTAATTAAGGGTTAAACTAATCTCTTTCAGTAGGTACACACAAACGATAATTAACAAACGCCATTCATTTCTAACCTCTATCACCGATTTATTATTACGATTTTACTTTTATTTTTTTCACATCATCTCTTGGGTGCCTGGCTCGAGTATCCTTTATGTAAGTGTAATCAATAACCACTTCGGTGAACTCGCCACATCGTTGTCAATATCGTAGATTGATTTCCGCAGGGATGGATCCAGGGGGAGGGGAGGGGGGGGTCCAGTGACAAGGATGAGATTATCCCAATTAGTCTGTGCCTTGAAAATACCAAGCAAGGATCGAACGTGGGCTACACAGATGTTCACCGAATTATACAAAAAATACTTGACATTAATAAGGACTTAACAGAAGTAGTGTAAGTCAATTGATGTAACCATATTTCAGGTATTATTTCTAGATTTTGTATTGTAAAAGACGATGCTCAACCGGTACCTTCTCCAAATCCATCTTATGTTGAAATAATGGAAATGAAAATGAATTCCTCCAGAGCTGGGACACATTGGTCAGTAACTCGTGTACTGTACTTAAGATACAAGGAGACTCAAGCCTCCCCTTCACACGCTGTTTACGAGCCTCAAAGTTGAGCAATTCAGGTACGAAGATTGATTTGAGGAGGAAGACGACCACCCTTGGCTAGGAAGACAATGTAGGACGAAGCAGTAGGTGACAGACAGGTAGGTCAGTAACCACAAAGGCCTGGTACGAGGAGAGAAAAGAGGTAAGCCAAGTACAGTAGAATGAACCACCAATTTACTGATAAATATACACATGTCACATAATTATATAATATTAATTTACGAGGTCTGTCAGTTTGTAAGAGCACGAAAACTTTACAGTTGGCGACCCCCATATATTTCATCAGCCAGTCGGTGAAGCGTAATCGTTTAGTCGTTCGTATTTTGAAGCGCAGGTTAATAGTGACCTTTGGTTGTACTGTACAATATCTCAAGGGGACTCGCACAATAGGTAAAATAACAGTGGCGTAAAAAGTATTATATTTTGTTCGCTTATAATCTCACTTCCACAATCAGCCATTTCTTAGATTTGGATTACTGGCAACTAGCCTTACCCGAAATTGATCCTTCTAACAAGTTTTGAGAGAGAGAGAGAGAGAGAGAGACGAGAAGCGGTGTTTTCAACGTGGTGTGGCCGTTGACAGAGAGAGAGAGAGAGAGAGAGAGAGAGAGAGAGAGCCTTCCATGGATATTGGAACGAGGACATACAGTACATACCTTTGTACTGAACATATAGCCCCACAGAGGTTACAAAAGAGCGCTACCCCTTCTCTTAAAAAAGTTTTCGTGCAGTGACATATTTCGAACCCGGATCACTGGGAAGAAAGCTAAGAGAATATAAAAACTGTTGTGCCCTTCGATCTCGTTATGCAAGATGAATCGAACGTATGCAACGGGGTATTGTCACCACGAAACTTGAGGAAATTGAAAATCTCAACACTTTACAAGATCGTATGTCAAACTGGAACGCCCACGCGTGACGTCAATCAAATTTTGCTTCAATAATTCAGTGACATGGCTGGTGCTTCACATTTTCATCAACTGCATGAATAATGCATGTTGCTCAGTCGATTAATTCAGTTTGCCCGAGTTGTTCATTTGTTAGAATTCTGGGAAAAGCTCGGAGCAATTAAAATTTTATTGTGGACATAACTACGTATTATATCGGTATTAAATAACTTGGTAAAGTTTAAAAAGGGCTACAGAAAATGAGAACACCATTTTTTCTATTCTTTTTTTTATACAATGTGTTGAAATATTTGATTGAGGGGTAAAACAAGTAAATAACGCATTAAATAGTTAATATTTATATGTTCTGGAGTTATTCTGAATTTATCTAACCGAACCTAACCTTATTTGGACCAGGGCAGACTACCGGATCAAACCTAGGCAAACATAGGGAGGTAATCAAACATGGTCAAAAAGCGAAAACCACCACCAAAATATGAAGGAATTTGTTAAATATCTTTCTATTCTGTGGCGCTGATCTTAACTATCACCAATACCAATAACTAGATGCATCATTCGGCTGACTGGAGCAAGCAGCCAGAAGCACTGATCACTAATCTGTTCAAATGTGGGTTGTGCTTTGGCCCGAAGGGGCACCCACTGTCTGGGCCGTGTGTATTGAAGTGACCTGTCAAGTTCTCCTGAAAACAATAACAATGTCCCTGCAAAAGAAAACGTGGGTAGCGAGCCTCTACTAAACCTTACACACACACACACATACATAAACACCTTCTCCAAGTTATTTTTCGACAAAACTTCCCATATTTTATCAAGATGATCCGAATACACGATTGACATTGCTAAATTGTAATATAGGCTATGACCACCACAACGTTATAATAATAATAATAATAATAATAATAATAATAATAATACACCATCGAGTTTCATAATATTTCAACGACCTTACCAACAAGTTGGATACGAATGCTTCCCGTTTCCATGAGAGGTTCTGCTATATTATCATCCACGAGACTGCATTTTCTTATACCACATACACTTCTCTTGAGAACTGGGTTAAATTTTAGTGTTCCTAATTGTCAGTGCCTATCTTTTCCTTTTTACGTGTACTCCACAGTAAGTTAATTAGTTCCTACACATCTGGACTTTTCTGTCTGATTGCCAATTGGTACGATTCCTTCCATGGGGACACACACATACCGCTGCTCCTTGTTATATCGGTGTAAAAGTAAAAAGGCTCGTCGAGCCGTGTGAAGCGAGAGAAATGAGGTGGGTCTATGAGACACACTTCCTTTCCCTACCACTGCCACACGAGCACTGCTAGTCAGCCAGCCACTGCCGTGACCGCCTGCCGCTGCCCGCCCTGGGTCTTGCGTCAGTGGTACCGGTCACAGTCGTTCACTTTTGAGTTGTCGGGTCTAGTGCCGGACACTAGTAGAAGTGGTTGTCATAAGGTTGCCAGTTTGGTCAATTCTGTTTTGCTCAATCCTACCGGAAATGTACCTTACGGTGTTAACTTACAGATCTGGGCCCGTATTTATAAAAGTACAGTATAGGTCACTCCGAAGCTCAAATTTTGTTCGAAAGTGTTCATTCATGACAAGGACTAGCAGCATTGCTTCAATATCAGGAAAGTTGTCCACTGTTTCGAAAGGAGCCTGAAAACTTTGGCGAGATCAGTAATATTAACACATACCCGGTAACAAGTGCGAACTCTGATATTTTATCAATACCGGTCCAGATTTCCAGAATTGAACATGTGCCATCAAGTAGATATGAAATCCTTCACAACGAGATGTAGATCATGAAGAATCGCATACGAGTTGGGGAAGGATGCTAACCCTTATTGCCCCGTTACCATGCAATGACAAAGCAGATGTTATCCAATAATCTCAAAAGTAAAGCGGGTCAACGTGAGCCTTAATTTACTTCGTCAGTCTACGACTCTACATCGTCAGGTCTGTATGGTAGCTGCTCTTATATAATTCTAGTACCAAGCTACCCACGTGGTCCTCTTCCCCGTACTGTAGTGGAGGCACGAAGGTTAAGGGGATTGAGTACAATGATGGTAAATCTGAAGTAACAGATTCCTTTAAATATTCCATACAACAGGCCACCATTATTTTTGTTAATCTGGTTCTGTTTCCTGCCTAACTTTGGAAGAATCAAGGCGCTCTAATGTACCAAAAGTATATTACCCCTTTAATGGTAGTAGGGACTTAACCAAACACAGCATATGGTTTGGTGGGCTTGATTGTACAGCTGCATCTGGTTCTCCACCACACCACACCTCACCACACCATACTCAACATCACATAACACCATACCATAACAAAACACACCCCACAACATACCACACAATACAACAGTACACTGCATTACACCGTATCATGCCATATCATACCATGTCATCTACACCACAATACACCATAACAAACACACGAGCATATTATACACAGTGGTGCAAAGGTAGGTTGACAGTCTTATCTTCTAATACAGTATATGGATTATTTAGTGTGGCTGATAGACTCCAAAAATGTATCAATGTAGAGGGTGGACACTTTAAACACTTATGAGACAGTGTGTCTTTTGTGTTGAAATATTCTCATTGCTGTAATAAATGGTGAATGTCAACCTTCTTTTGCACCACCCTGTAACTGTAATAATACTAATAAGACTACTACTACAGTTACTACTACTACTTATACTACTACTAGAAATAATAATAATAATAATATTAAGAAGAAAAAGAAGGGAAAAAAAATTAAAGTTTCTTGTATTCACGAGAGTTAACTGGAAGATGTTTGCAATAAAACCTCTTAAGCATCCGTTAAAGCTATACAATAAAGTGTTGTGCGTCATGGGCCCCAAAAGGGAACTGGATTATTTTCCGATCGACTTCTGACTGACGAACAGATACTCGGAAGAGCAAACACAGGAAATTATAAGAAAGATTTATTCAATAACTAATAATCACGTTCAGTTAAAGCATTGTACAGCTAATCAGCTAATCCTTGTAACAAAGAGAAACAGAACTCTTTGGATTTAAGAACTAGCAAGGGGAGGTGTGAACACAGTTAGCTAATATCGGTGCCCTAGAAAGCATTCAATGGGCATCTGTGGCGAGCAATGATGAAACACGGAAGGGAACCAACTTCAGCTTTGTCCTGTTTGCATTCCCCAATCATTAGCATCATTTTATTCAAACAGCCTCAATTTTCTTGGAACCCAATTTTCAAGTACAGTATACTGAACACCATAGGGTTGAAAATATTGCATTAATAATGGGGATATCCACTATTTCTGCTGGAATTACGACTCATGGTACCACATACTGTACTTCTGTCAAAAGAACCACATATTTCAACATTTTACTCTTTCCATTGAATATTATCTTCATAAAACTCTAAAAGGATGGGTTTGGTTAGCTAATGGGCTTATAGATTTTAAAATTTATATACACAATCCTATTACTGTAATACTGTATTTTTAACATACTGTGCTAAACTTACTGGTAACACTTATATTATATCAATGGGTGTCCTATAGAGGTTAGCTCGCTCGGTTTATACTTCTATGTTTAGGCCAAACGGTATAAACACAGTTAGTAAACATCATATAGCTTACTACCTACTACATACTAGATCAATATGTCCTCCCTTGAATTCAAATATTCAGGAAAAAGTTTTCAAAGAAACAACCCAGACATATTTTGTCTTGATATGTGTTCTCAATCTAGTAGATAATGAATAACAAAATTACCCTTCTTGACTGATACATATGACAAATATAGCACAATATAAAGAATGATTTCTCACCATAAGTGAATCACAATCTTAACCTGCTAGACTAAATATGCTGACACTATACATTACATACCGAAGTGTATTTAATGATTGTGGCCACTTTATAACTTGAATTTTTCATATCATATGACATAACCTTGAGTAGCTTTGGCATGAAGGGCCATCTATGTTGTTAATTTATTGTATGTCTCTTTCAATGGTCATGAAAATTATATAAGAAAAATAATATTGCACAGAACTTACATATGCCGAGTTGCCTACCAGTACTGTAATAATGAAAACTATACTATTACTGTACTTGGGTCATGACACATGAGCAGTAACTGCTTAGTTATAACAACATATATTACCTACCGGTACTATGGATAAAATTCTTTGGTTACTCTGCAAACCCTCATCTACTCCTCATGGCAAAGGACCTTTAGGCCTTTAGAATTTTAAGACATTGAACTCATTTCAATTTCCTTCATTTCCTGAATGTCAGCTTTGAGTCTGAGTTTCAGTATTTCCCGCCAGATGGCTTCCACATGATCAGGGTGTGTGATGCCCATCCTGAGCAAAGTTCCTTCACTAATACGTACCAGAGCTCTCCCGTTGATATCGTGCTGAGGCAGAATGAAAACCAGATTAAAGAAAATAATTACAGAAATGCTTCTGTTTTGTGTCAAATTCCTTCAATGCAGTTTTTGAAAGGAATATCAATTCTATTCAACTTGATTGAAAAGAGATTAAAGGATATGTAGCCAACACTGAGAATTATACTACAAAATGTTTCATACTACAGTACAATATCCTTAAAGAATCGTGTTAAAGTACAGTCTCCTCCACTCCCGCTTTCACCAGTTCAGCGTTGCCAGCGTATACACCCAGCATCTTGTGAGTTACCAGTTCCGACTCACCTGATAGTAGGAGTAAGGGTTGATGGCAGGTGTTTCGGATGCGAGAGTCGGAACTGGCAGCTCACACGATGCTGGGTGTATACGTTGGCAACGCTGAACTGGTGATAGTGGGAGTGGAGGAGACTGTACATTGTTTACTGTAAAGGCATAAAATAGAAACAAGTGTACTTACCATTATAAGGAGTTGAGAGTACTGCTGAAAGTATTCGCTACAGTGACGTTTGAACCACTTCTGCACATCTGCTGTCGTCCACAAATAACAGGGCTTTGGTCGAGTTAGCTTCCCCTACGAAAAAATGAACGTGAAAATCTTGTCAAGTAAATTCAGTACTACACTTATCAACTCTCTTTCTAAAACTTTGATTTATAAGGTTTAGGTACAGTCAACCAGGCTTCCACCTTAACCATCAACTAATAGTACAGGGCTCACATAATCTCCCATCAGTAATCTTAAATTCCATGATGGTGTTCCTAGTTGACAGCCACATACATATATAAATTTGTAATTTTTATATCCCTCTAGCCATATCAGGCATTTCATGCATCTGGGCTGTAAAGGTGGAAGCTACACCAACTGTAAATGTGTGCATCTCAAGGAGCACATTATTGAAGGAGTCTGAGTTTCAAAGAGGTCATATCTGTGACACAATATCAAGCAGGAAGTAAGATTGATTGATTGGTATTAGGTGCCACAAGCAGGAAGTATGAAGGATTCATGAGAACTGTTCCCAAGTTCACCAGCTGTTTGCTTAAAAGTCTGAGGACTTTGTGCTGCTTATCCTTCCTTCTCATAAATGTCTGAACTATGAATGTTCCGAATCTTGAATCTAAGACAAGATCTCTAGTGAATGAGAGAAGTAATACCATGCTGCCTCTAGCTGACCAATCAATTTTTGGAATTTATACTGCATATGAAGACTGGTTATATAATGTGATTAACATGGGAATTGAGCCAATTCTTATGCGGGTCAGTGCCAGCTCATCCTGGCTTGGAGAGTTGAAAAATGAAGCATTGAAAAATTTCATGTTTTGTCTAGTAGAATATTGTATTACAAGCTCTCCTCATACAAAGAGGAGTGTTCAGTAGAAGTGTTTATTTCAGAACTGATAGATCTAAATAGTACAATATTTTGTTAAAATTGGAAATTTTGAATGCTGATTAATTAAAAAAAATACCAATGCCAACACACCTAGATCAAATATTGCCAGAAGAGGAGAGTCAGTATGCCTTGAAGTTAAGTATAAAGACTATATTATAATTATAGTGCCAATTGTATTTCATTTTGTTGTATAGCACCTTCTTACCTTTGGTCTGGGAGCTTGGCAAGCTTCACCTACTGGAGCCTCAGTCTTTTTATCTGCAAAAAAAAAAAAAAACAATTCCTGTACAGTATACTGGAAAAGCTAAAGTTTGCCAAGTGAATTAGGGAGGCTGATAATGTTCTATTTTGCTTAGTCCTTACAGGAAGTTTTAGTGAGGGAATTAATCAAAGGCAAATCTATTAAAAGTATTATAATATATAAAAATTAGCTTACTTGAAGTGTGGCAAACTGTAGTACAGAAACACAGTATTGTACATGCTTCTATTATTAAGAATCTTTCTAAAGCTGCTTCAATCTCTCAGGCTAAGAACAAAACAGTACACTATTTAGCAAAGTACAATAAGCAAAAAAAGCACAAGGGTGACCTGATCCTAATTACACAACTTTTTTATTACATTACAATCCACATGTGTTCCACCTTAGACAGTCGTCATCATCAATACCCCATTTCCCCTTTTTTCAAGGGATGGGGAATTTTCAAGAGGTGGGGAATATTATAGAATACACTTCACTATACGTCTTTATATAAAACAATTCCACAAAAAGATATCGGTACTGGTATGTGAAAAAATTGTTGCTTTCTTACCTGACGTATGTTGTCCAGGAAGTAGTTTCATTTTTGTGAAATTATTTCTTGTTCTAAGTCAACTTTGATTTTATTTCTGTAAAAAAGAAAATGAAAACAAATTAATACTGGTACTGTACTGTCGCTATACGGTAACGGTATTTAAATTATAGCTCTTGCCAAGTGCAGCACAAACTGACCTAACCTAGTATCTTTTGGAACCTTCATAGTTGAAAAATGTCTACTATACCAGAAGAACACCAGGGTTAGGTTCTGATCTGAAGGGCACTAATTTTGGTCCCAGAGGTAATCACAGTCCAGGTTAGGTTAGGTTTGTTCATCAGGTAATGAAGAAGTCACTGCCTCCCTCTCTTATTGAAAAATATAGTCAAATTTACCATATTGCTGCTCTCTCATTCCAGTCTGGTTTTTCAACCATCATTACCTACTATTTTGGACCATTCTAAGACATTGTTCATCTCTTATATTTCCATCGTAAATGCCGTCTCTATGTTTCACCCCCTCTCCAAAAGGTTCAATTGAAGAGTAAGACAACTCAATAATACATAAATTAGATAATATTTGTATGTTCTAGAATTAACCTGACTTTCCGGTTACCTAACCTAACATAATCTAGACTGGGGCAGACCACCAGGACCTAACAAGGCATACTTGGGAGGGGGGGGGGGGGGGGGTAAACATAACCGTCGACAGAAATGCCATTGTCTTAGTGATCCAAAATATGGATAATGATGGTAACAAAACCATACTACAGTAAAATAATGCCCCAAATACCAATATATAATGCCACTGTACTGTAGACCTGCAGATAATAAAAATTAACAAAGAAGCTGGCGCAGATCTCATAAAGTGTTACCCACAAATATTCCAGTGTTATACAATAATCTATAAGAAGCACCACAGAAAAGGAAGTCACTTACCAATTTCTTCATAATTTCGTGGTTGGTTGTTTTTGCTTTATGAAGTCATTTCCCAGTGCGACAATACATTTTGCCTATGTTTGATTTCGCCCCTATGTTTACCCTGGTTAGGTCCCAGTAGCTTGCCCCGGTAGTCTGCCCTGGTCCAAGTTAGGTTAGGTTAGGCTGGGTACAGTCAGGCTAACTCTAGAACATATATTAATTATTTAATGCATTATCTAGGTTACCGTACTGTACTTGTTTTATTGGCCATAATTTACCCCAGCCTCTTTTTGTAGAAAGGAGGAATTAAACATGGTCAAAATGCACTGTTGTACTTATATCTCAACTTTTACAAACAGGTAATGATGGATTATCCAAAAAAAGGTTGGAAAAGAACGGGTGTCTTCCATTTCTGTGGCTCTTCTTATGGGGGATGTACAGTGTTGGTAAATCTGAAGCAACTGATTCCTCCAAACTATTCCAAGCAACAGAACTCGATTATTTTTGTTCATCTGGTTCTGTTCCCTGGCATACTTTGGAGGAATCAAGGTGCTCCAATGAAACCAAAGTGAATTACCCCCTTAAATTGGTATTTATTGAAAGAATTACCGTTTTGTAGCAGTGCTGCCAGATCCGGCTAGGTCCCAGTATTTTTGGTATTTATTGAAAGAATTACCATTTTGTAGCAGTGTTGCCAGATCCGGCTAGGTCCCAGTATTTTGCCCCGGTTATTTCCTGCACTTTACCACCGTTATTTCCCGGTAGTTTGCCCAGGTTAGGTCCCGGTAGTCTGATGCGGTCTAGGTTAGGTTAGGTCAGGTCAGGTAAGGTCAGGCTAATTTCAAAATGCCCCGTTTGAATATCTTGGAAATGGGGCATTTGCGGAGGAAATGCTTTAGAAGAAAATAGTCTTAAAATGGTCTAAATAAGTGGGTAATGAAGGTAGAAAAACCGTACGTGATAACAGTAATTCTTTCAATATTTACCCTTAAATTTTACCCCTCGATACACTATTTAATCTTACAGCACTTGCGTCAACTCACATGAGGCTTGAAAGTCCTGCTGATGAGTGCTGACTTTATCTTGAATGTCCTGCTGATTATTGCTGACGTTATATTGAAGGTTCTGCTGATTATTGCTGACGTTATATTGAAGGTCCTGTGATGAGTGCTGATGTTATATAGAAGGTCCTGCTGATGAGTGCTGACGTTATATTGAATGTCCTGTGATGAGTGCTGACGTTATATTGAAGGTCCTGCTGATGAGTGCTGAAGTTATATTGAAGGTCCTGCTGATGAGTGCTGACGTTATATTGAAGGTCCTGCTGATGAGTGCTGACGTTATATTGAAGGTCCTGCTGATGAGTGCTGACGTTATATTGAAGGTCCTGCTGATTATTGCTGACGTTATATTGAGGGGTCCTGCTGATTACATCCTCTTGATCTGAGAAAGACTGCTGGGGCAATAGTTATGGTGGTGGTGGTGGTGTTGCCTATACAATTTACCACTTCCTGTTTTTCTTGAATGTCAACACAGATAATGTTTACATCTGAGTGGCCCTAGCAGTGTTGCCAACCCCTGGGAAAGGACACCACACCAGCCACTGATACCAATCCGACCTTTCCTCTATTTTCAAATATTTTTCACATCCATGTCTTCTTGGGAAATATAAAATGCTTATTTATGTGTACCAGGGCTCATTTACCAAACTTATATTATACTTTCTTTTCACAAGTCCTCCCCTTTCAGGCTTCAGCTCTCCTCACATGTGCCGTACAGTACGTGTGTGCCCTTTTTGTTATAGTGTAGGCCTACTCGTATTTCGCTTTATTTTTTACCTTCATCGTTATTCATTCCATTTGTGTCACTACCCCATATAATTAATTGCTTTTGTTTGTATATTTCCTATGTTGTTATTATGTTTGTTTGCATTTGTCAAAATGTCACTTTATTGTACACTCGCGGTCAGAAGTTGTGTCCCTATCCCCTGGTACGATGAACCAGGCGAAGTTTGGAGCCTTGGAGGTTCAAAGAACGGTACAGTACTGTACAGTACATCCATGGCTGATAGTGGTGGACCAGGGTCCAAGGAGTGCTGGAGAGCAACTGAACAGAGTTCGAACAAGTGAATTTTCCAAACCATTCTCAACTTTGAGAGGTTTAGAATACTCACTTTTTCGAACTCTGTTCAGTTCCTCTCCAACACTCCTTAGACCCTGGTCCACCACTATCAGCCATGGCTGTACGTTGTGAGGAGAGAGGTGCAAGGTGCAGTTGTTCGAACCTTCCAACTATAGTCTGGTTACGAATCGTCGTGTCAGGGAATATCTGGACACAACTTCTTACCTCGAGTGTACACATACCTTGCAGTCGGTGGCAAAAGTCCTGTCGCTACAACTTCCAAGGCAAAAATACAGCATGGAAATATCAGCCAAGAGATGATTATTAATTTGCCCCCCTCCCCCTATATGGTGAATGTGTTTGCGAGATGATTAGCCTATCCTTTACATTATCCTTCAAGAAGCGCTCAGTGAGGCGATAGGACTTTCCCGACGACAGTATGTGCTCTACTTTTCATGCAAGATCTCCTTCGTATATCCATATTCTATTATCATCTTAGTGCCATAGGATAGGATCTTTCTGACTTGGCGCTGGACTCCCCATTTATTATTATTATTATTATTTTTCTCTTTCTCTTTCTCTTTTCTCATTCATTCATGCACATTTCCCTATCCTTCTCAATCTTTCATTTACCCTATAAACCTTTCATTCTTGCAAATAATTGTGGGATGAATTTACAAAATCATTTTTACAATCATACCATTGCACATTTTATTCACTACAAATTCAACAGCATTAATTCACTTCACACTTGGGTGCATAATTTGAGCCTCCTACTGTGTAGTACACATACAGTATAATACTGTACTGTACTCATTTATAAAGAATAGACAGACAGATGTTTTACCTAACCAATTACAGTACTGTATATAAAATACACTGCAAGACTTCATAAATAAAGTGAATCACCATAGCCTATCATAAAATATTACGTAGATAAAATATCGAGTGATCATAGCCTATCATAAAATATTACGTAGATAAAATATCGAGTGATCCGAATCTTTGCTTTGAACTACTGTATAGAGTGCATATATCTATATAAAATACAATTAATTTTTTATTTACAAGCCTATACAGAATATAATTTTACATTTTTTACACAACACTGTACCACGAATTAATCCATTAAATGGAATGTCTTAATTGGACACAAATATTTTGCAATATGGAATTGTCCCTAATATAAAAATCAGTAATTGCTAGGTAGGTAAAAATGATAGTGAATAGATTATCCTAATAACTCTATTATGATTATACCAGGTAGCCTGAAAACAGATATTCAAGGACAGACCACAGTACCACTTTATAAATGTATAAAGTTCCTGGGTGAGGTTATGACAATGATTGGTACAATGGTTCCACATACAACACTGTATATGGAGCTATCTTCTTACCTAGCATACACCATTGCTTTTACACAGGATCATTATTTTGACATATAGATATAGCTATGTATTTCTGTGTCAATATTCAGTGCCCATTCTCTTGCTTACTAAAGTTCTTAACATCACCAATAAAAAAACTCTGATATTTGAAAAGCTGAGTAACTGTAATGACATATAAAGAGGTATTTACATACATAATATAATTCAAAGCCATGATTGCCGCATTGTTAATGGTGTTTACTTTGTGGCTTTTGGCCCAGAATGTCTAGTGTTTCAATCCCAACAAGGCAATTGATAAGAGTCAATTTGGAGCATCACTCAGCCTTACAGTACTTTGTGGAGGGAACTGTGTATTCTAGTTAATACTGTACACTGAACCTGACTCGGGAAAATGGGTTACTATTAACAACCACAAGCTAAAAGGCCATTGTGATAAGATGAGCACCAATATTGAGAACTATAATGATGTATGCCCTACATTATGTATGCCTACATTATATACAGTATAAATACAAGAGTAACATTAACCATACCTGTATAACTACAGCTTAGTGTGTTTGTTATTAAAACTTGTAGTCTGACAAGTACACTATAAATTATCTGTGGGAATGGCTCCCTGGTGGTAGCTACAGGAATCACAGGTCTTTGTCCAATGAGAGGTGTCACTTTGTTAGGTGTCACTTGGTGAAAATATTAACAAAGTTAAACAGGCTCATAACATGAAATAAGAAAACCCTCAGAATGTATGCCAGGTAAACTCTAGTCCCTGAAAGTACCTTCATACCATCCCCAATAAAATTCATATCGTAACCCATACAATTTTGGCACCCTCTGAGCAAAAGTTTAAGATAGTGAGCAATTTTCTGTACACAATATAACTTTTATTTTACTTTAATAGAAGTTCAAATATATTTTACAAAATTTATCACACAATATGCAAAGAACTGATAAGGGAAGGAACGAGATGAGGAAGCTCTGGCACGAAATGAGCAAAACGCCTGTTAGGTTTCAGTAACATATGGAGTATCTACAATACTGAAGCATGATATATAGGCGGGTTGAATGAAAGAATATTGCAAAATGTATTAAGGAACAGTGGTATGGATTGAAAAAACAAAAATGATGAATATCTAGGTGTAGCCTATACATGTGGAAGGCCTGGTCCTTGAAAATTCCTATGAGTACAGAACAGGCCACTGGTAAATATGAGAAACTCATTAAAGGAATTGAATTACAGTACATTTGCCATATAATCCATCTCATTTCAATGTGATGTAAGCTTAGTGTCCTACAAGTTCTCAAAGTAAGATACATACTGTACTAGTGTGCCACTAACATGTTAACATTATTAACTTACATACCTATTAAAAGCATCTCTTTAAGTTACTATGAATACTGTATTGAGATTCAACCTAAACTACATTTAAACAGTTCCATAAGTAAACAAATAGAATAAAAATTCCAGATGATAAACATTTCTATGATAGAATTGCACAATAGATTTTATATCACATATTCATAGGGTTCAGAGGCATCTGACTAATCAAGAACAGTCAGTCAATACAATGTAATGACTCCTCTTTGTCCATAACATATACCTGTACAGTACAGCATTTTTCAATCCATTGATATTACCCACATAAATATTTAACATATTGCTAACTCAATAAATACAATAATATACAGTACTGAGGACAAACAAATTATACTATTGCACTTAATATACAGATTACTAATTACAGTATTCACCTCCCTTCAGGTAGCTGTGGGTTTTTTCACTTTTGTCTTCCCATTAAAAGGAAATGAGTTGGGTTAATTCAACTTTTCCTCAAGGGAGGAAAATGACCAAGAAATCTTATGTTATGATTGCTTAATGCTATTTTGAATGGGTTAGTTTTGTTATGGACATCTGGCAGTGCACAAGTCGAGACTGTACATACTTGCCTTAGTCTTTATAGGCTATCTATAGAGAGTTGTCTTATCATCAAGGATACTTTAACACATTCTGAAGATATACAAAATTTGTATGGACATAATAGTTACACCCTCTTATAAAGACTGCCCCACTAACCTTAACTTGCACCAGATCAGAGGGGTAAAACTCACACTGTCCAAAGAGAGGATGTTGGTCCATGGAATTTGGCACAAATCTGTGTCTCCAAGCCACTAAACAATAATGTGAATAAGAGCTGCAAACAAACAACATAGCAAGGGAGACAAAACATAACTTTGTTGCAATACTATCTTAATTGTGAATTAACCACTTCTTCCAAGCTAACCCTCACACACACCTTATTGCTGCAGAGCATCCATCTCTTTAACTACGGGCCGTATGCAAGAACATCTGTGGTGTCTATGAAGCCGTCATACCAGTACCACGCCATTGTGAATATAAGTACAGTATATAACATTACATCTCGGTATCCTTTTCAATGTCTTGTAGAGATTCTTTTGTGGTATTGTCTGGCTTGGAGAGAAGTCGTGGTGCTGACAGCATGATAGCTGCAGCCCCCACAGGTGCTGTGATTAGAATAACCAGTACTGCTATCGTAAGAACCTGAAAAGAAAGTGCACCAAAATTATACAGGGCATTAAATTCTTTTATTGCCTCAGTATTAATAGAAGAAATTTAGATTAAGAAAGTTCTTAATATACAGTCCTCCACACTTCAGCTTGATGGTTACAGTTTTGTAATACTGTAATGTCAATTATTTCCAAGAAATGTGAAAGAGTATCAATTCATTACTGTATTCTAAATCTTGTGCACCTTACTGTATTAATATTTCATGAGGATAATCACACAATGTGCCCACTGGACTATCCTTGAATTATAAACCCCATAGATCCCAATCCCCCCCAAAAGAAATATCCTCCTCTCCACTATTTGAGCCACACTTCAAATAACTAAGAACATGAAATAAATTTTATGAGTGCAAACAACATAATACAATTACTATAAAAAGTTCACCTGCTGCCCAAGTTTTTCCTCTTCTGGACCAGCATTGGTTTTCTTGGCATAATCTAAAGCCTGAGCTCCAATAGCTGCCTGAAAAAAGACACAATTTGAAATATTTATATAGGATGTACCCTTTTCCACACATATTCAGCTGCTTTCAAATTCTTCACTAAATTAATGAGTGACCTTATGATGTGGCTAAAATTCCAACCATACTCCAAATGTGATGCATGTGTGTGACTCTAAATTGGATTAAAACAATAATGCACAGTATCATTGGAACATTCATAATGCTAAAGTATAACCAACACAAACTATAATATACAGTATAATCAATACCTTTACTTCATATTTCATGAAAAAACATGATAATGCTACAGGTCTTTGTGACTGCTTTCTGCCTGCTGATCTTGATCTCACAACATACCTGCACAGTGGCCTTGGGGAGCCAGGCTAAGGCCACAAATATACGCTCCTTGACGTTGAGGTTCGCCCCCATCACGACCAGGTAGGAGGTGATGAGTCGGAAGACAAGGCCAACTGCCAGGGTGGCCAATCCATACCAGACAGTGCTTCCTTCAAGACTGTCAACCTGCATCAGTATAATTAGATCAGATCCTATGCTGTCATGATAAGTTATACAACATCTATATGCAAGAAAGTTTTGGAAAGTTTACGTATCAACTACAAAACATGAAAGTTATTCATTTCATATCAAGGTCCATGATTTCACAGCAGGTTAAGTCACAAGCACTAGCTATGAATCATAATTTTCAGCACAATGTGATATTTCATTAGCACATTTTTTTTTCATTGTGACCAGTGTCCAGTTACTTAATGTATGTTTAATATACACACCACCTGGTTTTCATCTCATCATGCAGTAGTGACTACAGGAACTTACTTGAATTTCAGCTCCTATCAGTGCAAAGAGAAAAGGTTGGAAGAATTGCCACAAAATCTCCAACTTGTCGTCCACGTAAGCCTGGAGGAAGCGTTTAATGTCTTAATTAGTATAATTCTTCAACAAATATCATAGGAAGGAAACTAGTTGCTTCCATTCCCATGAGAATATATCAGGATTGTCAATTTTCCCCTGCTAAGAAATGAACCCTGAACCACTCCTGTATAATTATGTTAAGTACTGTAGATATGAATCATTGACATGGGTGATGAGGCTTAACCCTTAAACCACGGGTGTCGGCATTTGTTGACAGCAGTACCAAGTGTGGGTAACTGCGGGTGTCGGCATTTGTCGACTTACACATTTTAAAATATGAGCGCCCCCTGACATACTTGTTTAGGCTCACAACAGAGGGTATGTGTGCCTAGGAACTACCCTGAGTCACACCAGCCACTAGCAGTCAGTGTATGAAGAGCTATGAGCGTGAGGATTTATTTTCAGCACTGCGCTTTTGCGCTAATTACCATGTACCATATGTACGTAAAAATGACAGTAACGATATATTTCATATTGTTGTGTTAAGAAATGTGATTCTGACACGTTTTATGATGAAATCAGAGCGCGAAAACATACAGTACTAGAATTGTCAAGAGTGTAAAAGTGAATTTTGAGTTGCAGTCATTCTGAGCTGGCTACCCATCCTACAGATGTCCATTTAGTCTTCACAAGTACATCAAGAGATAGCTAAAGGTTTGTACTTCAATATCATGTATCATTTATTATACTGTAGTTTACACGCTATTAGCCGTCAAATGTGTTGTTTACGTTCGCAAAAACATGCCCACAGTACAGAGCTGACTCGCTCAAAAATGCCCACGGTTAGAGGATTAAAGATGGTTACAACTCACTATGGGTCAGGGTTCATATCACATATTAGCACTAGGCCCTTTTCCCCTTAGATCTGCTGCCAGCCTGTATATTCAAGAAAAAAAGAGTTGAGCCCTCACCTGGTGTTGGACGCTGCCTTGCTTTCGCCACCCATACCCTGCCACGAAGGCCACTACAAGACAGCCGAGGGCACCAGCACCACCCAGTTTAACCTGAAGCATATCATTAACAATTAAGAGATTGCAATTCCATGATACCGTGGCAGGAAACAGGTAAGCTCACTACAGCATAAATATTTCATCAAAAATATCTATTCTTAAGGTATTGTACAGCCACTGGAAATCTGGGTTTCTATGTTTTGTTAGAAAATTTGACACACCAACTTAATGATATGATAGGAACAATTCATAATGACACTTCAATTAAGTTCAGTACTCAGGGCTAAATGTCTCACTGTCTTGGGGTTAATGAAAATCAAAACTACAAAAGACCAACCTAGGATCAAATACAGGCAAGGTCATTATTATGTTTGTCTTACAATCTGACTTCCAAAAAGTGAGAAGAGTCCAGCAAAAAAGACCATGGCCAGCCTGAGGACATCTGCTGCGTTATGTGAGCTTTCCGGCAGCACCCAACACAGAGCTCCCACCACCGCACCGTACAACAACCCCACCACCACCTCAAATGGCCCCTTCAGTATTACCATCCACAGTTCTCCTGCAAATATTAAATACACAGTTACTCTCTATCCTTCTCTCTCTGGATAATGTTTCTCTTATTAACAAGCACAGTATTAATTTAATGAGAATGTGTATGAGAGCTATGGCCTGGGTATGAATGCATTAGGTGTTGAGTGTGGGGAGGCTTAGAGAGTGAAGTGTAATACATTAAAGTGATTTTCACAGTGGTTCACACCACGAGTATTTATTTTTGTCTCTCATTAACATTATCACAGCGGAGGCCATTAACATCAATTATTTTACTCATAAGGTTACCTCGTCATCCAATGGCTGAACACTTTCATTCAACTTATTATTTTCAGCGTCTTGTTGTTTACATTCTCGACCTGAACTAACACCACATTAAAGTGACACATGATGAGAATGCAAGATGGGGAGATTACGAAAGAGTATGGGAGACAGATTCAGGGACCTGATGTGTGAGGGAGACCACCAGTCTGATGGGTGAAGAAAGTAGAAGAGGGAGAGGAATACGAGTGGAAGGGAATGAGGAGTCAGACTATATATTCATAGAGATGGAATGAAGACTATATACTTAACAAGCCGAAGAGTAGGGTCACTATTTCTCAAGTTACACCATGTTTTCTAAACTGCAATTACACAATTTGTAATGTTTATAAACATCAACACCAGAGACATTAATCGTTTAACAATGATTGACAATTTTAAATTTTTCTATTACTAACATAATACTATATTCTAGCTGGAGGAAAGCTTTTTTGCTATCCTAAAGCTATAAACATTACTTCAATTAACCTATAAACAATATCTTAAGGTTGACAACGACACAAATTAATAAAGACAACTTTCAACAATGAAGAAATCTCACTTATATTTCAAAAGAATAAAATACTGTGATAATGCTAATGCCACCAGCACTAACCTTCTGCAAACGTGATGCCCATAAGAATACCAAAACCAGAGATAGCCAGAACATCGTCAACACTTGAAGCAGCAATGACCAAGGTGGGGATGCCCTTATCCACCCCATATGCATCCCTTGCCAGCACCAACATGCAAGGCACAATCACTGCAGGGGTTACTGCACCAAGCACAAACCTGTACAGTATAGTCTTGTTTAGAAATCTGTTCATCTCTCTGGTCTCATGGCAACTTTGAGAAACGTGACACTGAAAATAAGTCACAGTCACCTCTTCTACTTCACTTTGAATCCTTAGCTTAAGATTTTTTATTTTCTATTAATTTGCAGTGGTTCTCAAAGTTTACCATCAGACAGGAAAATTGACAGGATATCAAACTACAATATGATTGTACTGTACGTAAAAATATATACTGTAACACTATGGCTATTAGAGGTCTCTCTTCAGCTGCTATATAAAAGACCTAGTAGTTAGCAGCATAAAATATTAAGACATGAAATGCATATACTGTACTGTACTATAAATATGCTTGCAGTTATTTCTGCAGTTATTTCTCTCTTAAAGAGGCTTTTGGCAGCGAGTTTCTCGTCTAATGCGAGACAGTATGATTTTGCAGAAGGAATATCTCTCCAACGCAATATACTGTAACTTCCAATAATACAATTTTTATACCCAGTACTGTACTGGTTCATAGCCAAGGAGCCCAACTTGAATTTGTTGGGTGGAAATGAGCCACAGCAGTTCAATTCACTTCATAGTGCTCCACCCAATCACATTTCACAATTTCCTCTCTTACTGCCATCCAATAAAAATTCTGGGTTCCCCTCCCCTCTACTGTACACCCTTCTCAACTTTGTAAAACCCGGCCTTCAGGATATAGGTACGGTATTCTATATATATATTCCAGTACAGTATAACCTTGACAGCCTGCCCCTAGAAATGTCACTTAGAGTTTATAGCTTGTATAGATAGCAAAATCCCTAAAAATGTTAGTACAGTACTGTACTGTATTATTGACCCTGCCCTTGATAATAATGATCCTGCAAACTGTACTGAACACTACCAGATTCCTAATATATACCAATTTGTAACTGGTTAAGTGTAGCCATTTGGAAGAAATAGAAGTACTGTACATACAAACACATTAACTTTCTCAAATATACAAAAGACATAATAATTATACAGTATACCAGTACATAAAATCACACTGATATAGTTCACATGTTCAATATCATACCATCAGTCCATAAAAACCATCAGTAGCCAGCGACCCTTATGAGCCCCCGAGATTACTGATTGAAGCTTTGAGGTGATGGTTGCTTCACTTAAGCCACACATGATCATCACTTAGTGATTTCATGTGAATGAACTTTAAAAACAATGTGGATCCAAGAAAAATTGCACAAATTCTCCTTTTACAAGTAAAAATCTGTAACATTTTATGTGGCATTATTTTATTGTATTGTCGTAATGCACACAAAAATGTCCAGATCTTGGAGGAAGGTGGGTAAAGAGGCACATAAACCTATGTGACCACAGTATCGATAGACCATCTTCATGATGCAACACAAAGACTTCTTCCGATCATACCAGAGTTACAAAACAAGCTGATAGTGCACTGACAAACTCTGATAAATATGTGATTGTGGCAGCTGCATATTTTTCAAGAAATATCTTGAGTGCTGGTGCATGAGACAAAGTTTCTGAAGATCATGAAAATTAGAAATAACACTTAAAAGGCAGAAGAAATAAAAGCAAAGGTTTTGTTATGAAGTGCCATTACATGCAGATGGCAATGACCATGCTACCAGTTCTAGTCAATCAAATCAGGAGACTGGAATTTCACCCTCACCTCCAGGCAACAAAGACGTGTCAAGCATATGTATTCTAAACTAATAACTAATTACTGTACGCACAAATTACTCGTGTTGACTACTGGGCAGACATGGAATCACTTCTGCAATCTGACGGCAACAATCCTGGTGAGTTCCTGAATCGTATCTTGATGGTGAATCACAATCCTCATGTGCTTTGTTTTCCTGTGGAAGCCCGTCACACACTGCAGCATATGAATCACTCTATGAAAGTTGTTGATGAACTGGCTGATATTACCTTGAACTTATGCCCCCAAAAATACTATATAAAAGTTTCCGATAAGTTCCTAGAATGTCTTGATAAATAAAGGGAAGAACAAGGTATACACAGAACTTATAATGCTAATCAAATCAATTCCCTGCAAAGTTGTCCTCTCGTGAGTGGAGATTCCAGTTCTAGGATTTTTACCAGTACAGTACTTACTACTGGCCCTCAAAGGGCTCATATTGGAATCTTTTGTTCACCTCATATGATTCCACCTGAATCTTCATAATGGCAATTTGTTGTCTATTTTCAGTTGGATTTTCATCATGGGGAACAGGAGGATGTCACAGGGAAGGAACAGGATTTTACAAATACTGTATTGGTACATAATTACACAAAGCAAAAGGAGGCAATGGTCCACTTCAAGTCAAAATCTACATTGAAAATTCTGTACACTGGTTTTAATCTATATATAAGGTCATTACAGAATTGCAAAGTGTGTCCTTGTGAATGGTCTGAAACACTTTGGAAAAAACCTTCAACTGACATTTACCCAAGTATGACCTGCAAGAATCAATCGGCAGCTTGGCTTCTGTTTACATTCTTATTCTAATAGTTCAAGTGTTTTCAAAGTAGTTTTTCAATGTTTGAAGCAAAACACTTGAGACATGTATGCACTAAAATCACAAAATTAAAAAGAATGATGCATTCACTATATAACTACACACACTGATTGATGTTAAATTTGTGTATCACTACCTAAAGCCATTTTACAACCTGGCATGATTCCACACAGTAAATCGAAGACATTCTAGGGGAGGTGGCTGAGTGGTTAGAGTTCTGGACTCGTAACTTAGAGGTCGGGAGATCGATCCTCTCAGATGAGGGCCTGAGAATATTTACTCTCTTGATTTGAGTTTGAGGCACTAACTATAAGGCCACCGAACGTCGTAAAACACCCTCGCTGGTACCATAACAGCTGCAGTATTTGGGAATTACCCTCACTTCCCTCCCTCTGTGGCTGGGTACCAGTTCGGAAGTCGTGACGTGTGTGTGTGTATGAGTAGCAGTTGACCTGGGCCATGGTAACGGGCTTGATGAAGCCTATGTCCAGTGTCGGAACATATATATATATATAAAAAAAAAAAAATTTGAATTTCACCTCATATATCAATAATTACATTGTGCATAACTGTACTATACAACCTCTTTAAGTTATAGTATAAGTAGTATTACACATACATGCTTGGAGCCCTGCACATGAATAATACATTGTATACCTCTGTACTTCAAAATAATTATTATATATTATAGATCCTTAGTGCAAATTGTGTCAAGACAGCTGTGTGTATGGTTACAGTGACTAACACACAGTGCAGAGAGGCAGAGACCAGCATACAGTGTAGCAATGTAATTATTAGTGTATATTGTATGAAAGAGTGGGAGTGAGTAAAATAAAATATATGGTACAACACTAACCATGGTACAGTATTAAAGATCATCAATAATTAGCATGTACAACACAAGAGTGGCACTAACCAAGATACTATTACAGTATAGAGGAATATCAATTACCCAAGCATCAGACCCCAGAGCCATGGAAAGCCCAGTAGAAGATGTGTCATGATGGCTACCACCACAGTCTCCACCAGACAGGGGCAGAAGGCTAGGCGCACTACCACTAAACTCAGCTGCTTCAAGGCTGCAGGATCCAGCCCCAATCCAGCCCTCACCAGCACCACTACCAAGGCCATGTTCCTGTACACACACACACTACATTAAATATATTCCAATTTTGAATGCATATGGGATCAAGGGTTTAGACACCAATGAATGGCTATGAGTTTTATAATTCTGCACCTGAAAAAAATAATTTGAAAAACAGTACTGTACAGTATTACAAGAGGCCAGATGGACAAATAATTAGAATTATTTTTATTGTAATTCCACCAAAGTGAAAAGAGGAAAAATGTAAGAATAAAACCCTCACCTCAAAATAGCAGACCACTCTTGATCAATATTCTTCCCTATGTAGTCTAAGCCAGGCACACTTTTCAATAAAATACCAGCTACCAGCATACCCAGGAGTGGTGGGAGCTTAAGTGGTGTGACTGCTGCACCGGCTACAAGAGCCACCACGAACAGCACCATGAGGGAAAAAATGTTGCCTCCAGGGCGTGCAGTATCACCCATGATGGCCACAAAGAACCCATACACCAGGCCAAGCAAGACGACACCCACCAGTACCTCGCCCACCTGTAATATCATCAGCATCTCAATCACTAGTATATATGACTGAGGTGTAGTGGTCTCCTTAACATGCACCTTTCTCATAGTATCAGTTCAAATCTTAGCACAGAAATACAGCACAGTAATATTTAAAAATTATATAAAGTACCTACTTAGTGTTTAACTTACTCTCCCATGCGGTGGACAAAGTAAGGCATATTTGAGTCGCTGGGGAAGCGTAGGTTGAGGAGGTAAAGGGTTGTGATTTTTGGAGAGAGGAAGAAGGAAAGAGCAACACCAAGCCACACATCCTTTCTGTTTAGCACTCTGATGTACAGCCTCAGAATCTTTCACAAGAGTATTTAGCTCTACATTAACCAGGTCCGATCCATCTGAAAACCAAATTCAGTACATATACAGTAAACGTCTCATATCAAAGTATTGTTACAGAAAAGTTTTATTATATACAATACAGTATCATGGTGTTCACTAAGGTAAAGATTGTCAAAAGAAGAATTAAACAATTGCTTGAGTCAGCTTTACTGGTATGTGTATGAAATTTTTAAACAGCATTTCACATTCAGTATTACTTTGGAATGCACACACAGTTTTGAATATATAACGCATCCAGTTTGTTTTATACCCGGATGCACAATACCTGCCTTAAGTAAGCAATCTCATCATCCTAGTTACAGATGGTAGTTCTAGGTGCAAGACAAGATCCATGACTGGTACAAAGTTCAGCGTCAAATGATAACTGAAATTTACAGCTTGTTTTTATAATAATTATTCTCTTGAAACCATTACTACTGTAGTACAATAATTAGAAGAGATAAACCAACATTACTAAAGGGTTAAATTTGTAAACATGAACACACATACAAGATCAATTTATACACTAATGTACAATCATAATTTTCTGATACGCATAAACTAATAATAAAAAAACAACTTTTTTTATGCACATGTAAATAATAACATAAACACGTCAAATTAAGTCACCTTCTGTCTGGAGCGACGGAGGGTCAAGGATCTGTTTTTCTGAGTTGACAGTTTCCATCAGCCCTAAATACCAGCTGCCTCTTTTTCTCTGCAGGTGAGAGCAATACATATGGTTCTTTTGCAATGTTGGATAACCACAGAATTTAATGTTGATGAAATCATGAACCATTCTAAGACACTACAGTACTCTTCTGTGGGATTTTTTCTACATAAGATTATCTCTTTTGTTTCTGAGATAAGACCTAGTATCTATCCATTAGGGTAATAACAAGCCTAATTTCTGCTTAGAAAGAGAAGCAAGCATCTTTAAGCAGAAGGTTACCAATAGGGGAGGGAATATCCCATCATCTTGCTAATGAAAGAATTTGTTGTGACAACTGACATACTATAATCTTCCATCAAGTCTGTGTCAGGTTAGTAGGATATCCAAAGAGTGGTCCATGATAAAGTTTAACTAATTAAGAAGAACCACTGAAAATGAAAACACATATTTTTCCCACCTTTTTTGGGAGAATAATCCATCATTCTCTGTATCTATAAGTTGAAAAATAAGGGAGACAGTGCATTTTGACCTTGTTGTATTCACTCCCCAAGAGTGCCTGGATTGAGGGGTAAAAAGAAGTAAATAACGCATTAAATAGTTAATATTTACATGTTCTGGAGTTTGTCTGACTTTACCTAACCTAACCTAACCTAATCTGGACTGAGGCAGACTACTGTAATAGGGGCAAGCATGGGGGAGGGGGAAATCAAACATGGTCAAAATACACTGTCACACTGGGAAAATTACTTCATAGACAAAAACATCCACCAACCAAAATACGAAGGAAATTGGTACGCAACTTCATTTTCTGTGGCTCTTCTTAACTATTACCAGGTCCGTTCAGAAGTAGCTAATGGCAACATACCGTACCTTAAATATGAAATTCTTGAAAACCCTAACCTGAAATTATAACCTTTCTACTGTAAACGTAAGCTTAATCTAGTATGGGCTTCTGTATATACTAATTCCGGTATTTATTGAAAGAATTACCGTTTTGTAGCAGTGTTGCCAGATCCAGCTAGGTCCCAGTATTTTGCACCGATCATTTTCTGTACTTTACCACGGTTATTTCCCGGTAGTTTGCCCAGGTTAGGTCCCGGTAGTCTGCCCAGGTTAAGTCCCGGTAGTCTGATGCGGTCTAGGTTAGGTTAGGTCAGGTCAGGTAAGGTCAGGCTAATTTCAAAATGCCCCATTTGAATATGCCCTATCTTGTAAATGGGGCATTTGCGGAGAAAATGCCATAGAAGAAAATAGTCTTAGAATGGTCTAAATAAGTAGGTAATGAAGGTAGAAAAACCGTACCCAATAACGGTAATTCATTCAATATTTACCCTAATTCCTCCCTTATCATATCCAAAATAACAAATTCACTTTAACTTCTTGCTCTTTACATAATTTTAACATAATCTCCACTTTTCCCAGTTTATTCTCTACTAACGTTATATATTAGGCCATATTCAAGAACGTTTGTGGTGCATACGATGGTGGTGTGGTACCGGTACTATGGCTGGCTCCATTGACAAACAACAGAGCCGTCGTACAGTACCACACCATCGTATACACCAAGGATGTTCTTGAATACAGCCCAATAATTTATCCACGTTCACAGTTTCATCTTTACCAAGGTTCAATATCACCAAGTTTTTTTTAAGGACAGTACAAAAAAGCTTTACCCATTTTGACAGGAGTTTTGTATTGTACTGTACATACATATGACATACCTCTATTCTTTTTTGTAAGGTGGTGGCAGTGTGTGTGTGTGTTGCCCCGTCCTTGCTTATTATTGTTATAGTAGTTATGTAATGTCAGCTGAGTGGTGATGGTGCCGGGGTGGGAGGCCCTGGGGGTGGGGGTGAGGGTTGTGACAGCAGAAGGTAGGGGTGATGGCGGGTCGCTTGAACCTTCAAGTCGTCCAGGGTCGATTCCACAGTGGCTTTTTTTGGTTTGTTAGGATCCTCCCCAACCAACCATATACGTACAGTTTTAACTGACCGTCCGACTGAACTGACGAACTGGGTAAAGGTACAGAAGTGGACCTTACTGTATAATAGATATTTTACTGTCATTACCCACTATTTCGGACCATTCTAAGACACTTTTCTTCTATGGTTTTTCTTCCTCAAATGCCCCGTTTCCAAGATAGGGCATATTCAAATGGGGCATTTTGAAATTAGCCTGACCTTACCTGACCTGACCTAACCTAACCTAGACCGCATCAGACTACCGGGACTGCAGTGACAGTGCCCTTCGTGGTATTAGTACAGAAGTCTTCTGTACTAATACCACGAAGGGCACTGTCACTGCAGTCCGCTGTGTGTGCCCACACACTATTCAGTTAGCCAATCAGAGGCGGCGAGGCCACCATTTCATTAGCCAATCAAAGGCCATCATTTCATTAGCCAATCACAGGCCAGCATTACATTAGCCAATCAGAGGCCAGTATTACATTAGCCAATCACAGGCCACCATTTTCATTTATTAGTCAGCCAGCGGGCCAGGTCATGGTGGACACACAATGGTTTTAGTCTTGAGGGCCCGGGGTGAAATCACGTGACCAGTCGGGAGGACAGGGTTGTCATGTTTTATTACCTTAATTTTAAAAAGTGGGTTGAAAATTCCTTAGATGGAGCCAAATTACTGAACTAGGTGACCATATGAACATAAATTGAACCCTTAATTTCCACACGATATTTTTATATAATTATATTAGTTTTTGACAGCAATGAATATTTCTTTTACGATAACCCATGAAATAACGGAAGGATTCATGGAAATTACCTTAGATTGTCAAAACTTTACCTTAATTAAATAGCCCCAAATTACACTAATCTAGTAGGGTAATTATCTTATAATGAGAGCACTGGGCGAGGAACACTTTTGAACTGTTCCTTGCGTGACGTCACACGGGGGTGCGCTACTTGTTAGACTCGTTTTCGACTTCCGGTGGGAAAACGTGTATTTTATTTAACCTTAAATTAACCATGGTGGAGACTTTCATCGCCTCTTGCAGCTTGGCCCATGTAGGTATGTAGGTCTATAGTACTGTGAAGTGGTGTGTGTTATCCACGGACCATTACACTATAAAACACACTAAAGAGCTAATTATCTCCTCACTGTTGATACTTTATTCAATTGGCTTATAGGTTAATTATTATTCTATAGATGATTGTGCAGAAGAAAATACAGGAAGTGAGGATTTTATGTTTGTAATGTACGTGTATCTCATTTACATTCTATTAAATCCACTGAGAATTTCTGTGATCCACCTGGGTACTGTCCTAAGCCATACACACTAAAGAGCTAATTATCTCCTCACTGTTGATACTTTATTCAATTGGCTTATAGGTTAATTATTATTCTATAGATGATTGTGCAGAAGAAAATACAGGAAGTGAGGATTTTATGTTTGTAATGTACGTGTATCTCATTTACATTCTATTAAATCCACTGAGAATTTCTGTGATCCACCTGGGTACTGTCCTAAGCCATCAGACTTCACTCTATCAGTAAGGCATTTATGCAGATGATAGTGTAGCCTGTGTGTTGATTTGGAACTCGGTCATGGAGGCACCCTGTGATATCACTCTTTAACACCAGGGACTGACACAAGAATTTCCAGACCAGGAACATGGCTTTTTTCTTGTTTATTTCCATGTTAGTGGGTGTAACTGTGTCAATAGATGACACAATATAAATGGCAGTCAGCTGTGTATCTATCTATCTATCCATAGCTCTGACGCCTCGTTCCCTCCGGGAACTCCCTCCAAGGGGGTGGCCACGGCAGAAGTGTCTCCAGTTCTCCCTGTTCCAACACTCTCTACATGCCCAAACCACCTCAATGTATTACGCTTCACTCTCTCAACCACTCCACACTCAATACCAATTGCCTTCTCACTCATACCACATCTCTCATACACACTCATTACTTTCTCCATCCCACCTAGTAAGTCCACATGCTCCTCTCAAGTAACTCATTTCCACAGCACCTATTCTAGACTGATGAGCCCTACTCCATGTCCATGTCTCCGACGCATATGTCAGTGTTGGCAGGATTATACTATTTCTCGGTCCCCTTTTCACCTCCATATTCCTCTTATACTGTAGTGTTGCTGCATTACAGCAATGATCTCTTTAAGATGAACCTGTAGAAGGTATTGCTTGTCACACAGTGGGCAATACTTTCAGGGTTTTGGAACCCCTTCTATCCCAAGCCAATCCCTTTCTTTTCTTCAACTGTACTGTTGTACAGTACCTCCTTTCCGTCTTGCTGTCACTCCTACCAATTTCATTTTCCCTTGTGACTATAAGGTCTTTATGGCCAAGCAGTCTCTTTTTTTCTGATTTCCACCATCTTATCTAATAATACTGTACTTTTATCCTTGCGTACCCCGGATCATTCATATTATTGTGAAGTGCAGCTGGATACATCCTGTTAAGCTGTAAGTTTCTGTCTGCATTGGCACAGCCCACATTAAGCAGGTTCTCTTTTCAGTTTTCCTAGATTGATCAAGGATGAAAGAAGACTGTCATAGCCTACACCTGGCAGACATTGTAGGTACAGTAGGATGAGGGAGAAGGTGTTAAGAAATGTGGGATAGCAAGCACAAAGGATTTACAAGGAAAGGATAGATAGGAAAAACAGAGGTTGGAATCTCTTTGGAGAAAAAGACTTTGATCCAGATAGCCAATGCTGAGAGACCCCAGCCTGGGGCCTGGGAAGGGCACTATCCTGAAAGGCCTTATTGCCCTATGTGACATGTGCAGGGCAAAGTCCAGAAAAAGGCTGCCTCTTCACTGCCTCCAGGAGATCAGGTAGTGGAGTCAATATGCCTATACCCTCAGAGGAGAAACTGTGTTATGTAATATGCTGTGATGTGAAAACTGGTATTCCTAAGTTAAATACAACCAGTCAAGGTGATTACATGAATATGTGCATTGTGAAGCTGATGCTGGCCTTCTACCCTGAATATGGTAGACAGATATGGAGCCAGCAACTAATGTTTAGGAAAGAAAGAAGAATATTGGTATATCCATAAGTTTCTCTACATTATGGCAGTAGTACTTCCCAGCAGGTTGGTACTACTGTACCTGTTTAGGGTCCATGAGTCTCACTACATTATGGCAGTAGTACTTCCCAGCAGGTTGGTACTACTCTACCTGCTTAGGGTATATTTTTGCTAGTGAAATTCTTTGCCAAGGGTTTTTGGATAGTTAATCAATCATTTTAGTTTTCTTTATTCACTTTGGACACATCATTGACATAATGTCATGCTTTTCATCAACCTATGATAGAAATAGTTGAAAATATACATTATAGTTATAGTCGACACCTGTTCAAAAAATAGAATCAGTTCCATTCTACAACGTACATGGCAAATTAATGAGGTTGTGTTTTCTTTGTGTAATTTTGTGTATGCATTATATCATTATTGTAATTATTATTATTATTATTAATAGTATTATCATAATTATTATTATTATTATTATTATTATTATTACTGTATTATACACTTTCAGTCATGACTACTTCAATAACAAGGAGATAGTTACATGAACTGTCATCCTTGTAAATAATTGCTCTCTAAAATAAATGTGACATTATTCCCTGTCAGCAAAAGGATTCATAATTAGCATTTTTTTCATTTATCACAGCAAACAAAAAATACTGAATTATCTGCACTTGGACTTCATCAGTAGGCAAAACCCGACATACTGTAGTTTCCATGTATTTATCTTTAAATCTTTTGAATTATCTGAATAATACAATTTAAATAACTTTAAGAAGTGAGCTATTCAGATACCACTGTTAGATTGCTGGTACAGTATTAAAAATATAGTTTAAATCTTAAGCTTAAAATATAATGAAGTAAAAGAACGTCCACATTAAGTAGTGTTGCTTAAAACAAGGGGAAGTAAAGTATAATACTGCACCTTCCTGTCATTGCATCTTCCAGCCATAATGTCAGCACAGGAGGAAGGGGTAACACTACCACTCAAGACATTGTATACAAGTAGCTGTTAGAAATTTTCCTCAACTGAATGAATTATCTAGCATTAACTGAACACCAGCCTCATCACAAAGGGAAGGTGCAGTGCCACCCCATGTTTCAGCAATACCACATAATAAATCCCGTTATTTGCCATTAAATAATTTGCCATGTTTGTGATGCTGCCTCATAGACCTAGACCATTTCTTAGTTATATATACTTGGCCCAAAAAATTGGAATTTCCCTTTTAAGGAGAAGCAGGATAACTCTAAAAGTTGTAACAAAATGTTGACAGCTTTAACAAAACTTGTTAAAAGATAAAGTAAATGCTTACAATTTATGTGGGAATTCATGTAGTGTTTGGAATGCTTATATGGTCATTTATAGTAATAAACGTCTTATTGATCCACGACTGGGCTTCAGAAAGCCTAGGATAGATACACTCAGGCATGACAGGGACGCAATGGTAATCTAAGCCCGCTAAGTCTCTTATGCTCAAAATGGGACTAGCTAGATAATAAAGACCTAATATTGAGCATAGAAGTTATCTGAACTCTTCTTACTTGATAATATTTCTTTAAGGTTGGGTTAACAACAAACGAGTTTATTGCAATAGAGAGAGAGATGGCTCTTTGGCACCTCCTCACAAGGTAGGTTGAGATTTTTCAGGTACCAGATAATCTACTAAACGGAACTGTCAGAGAAGAGACTGGAATACAACACAAGGAATTGGAGTGGAAACCATCTATGAGAATTATATCAAAGGTGTCCTGTAACAGAGAAAACTCTCCTATTTAAGTTGTATATCACATAATCTTCAACATAGTATATTAAACCCTTAAACTACGAGTATCTTTACATTGCACAATGAGGCATTGCTTCTCAAACTGATTTTTTTTTGTTTGGCAGAGTGAGTTAATTAATAAAGATACATTCTGTAGTTGCGAATAGAAGGTGACAGAAATGCTTGAGCAAGAAACTCGTCCAAATGATTAAGAGATATAGCTTGGAAATTATCTGCTCTAAAGACAGTGTCTGCCTGAAAATGACTAATCTAGGTTTTACTTAGTGGAGAGTCATAGTTTAAGGGTTAAATAATTAAGGAAAGAGCCTATATGGCAACAATATAAAGTGAAGAGCAAGAAATGTGTGTGAAGCCACAAAATAATATAAAAAAGGACTCACACCAGGAATGAAGTACTACACATTGCACGTGGTTTAGGTGAAGTCTGGGAAGAGGAATGGGGCAAAGTTTGATATTTTTCAACCCAATCACAGGTTTTTCCAGGTCAAACTTGTGGCAGATAAAGATTTTTATTGTCCTTTGAATGGCTGTTCATCACATTTTTCCCATATACTGTTCTTGTACTACAGAAACTGATTACTTGTTCTCTGATATGTTTTTATTTTATGCTACTTTTTTTTCAAAACCTTCTCATAATTATAATACTGTGGTAGCTATCACTTATTTTATTTTATTTCAGACACTGCATACTCATATGTTGCTTAGCTTTCAGTTTTACTAACATTCAACATTTAGCATGTACATTTTAACCCTTAAACTACGATCATCTATTAACTGCCAGTCTAGGACTGACTTGAACAAGAATTTTAACTGTACTGTATACTGTAGAGTAAGCAAAGATACATCCTTGTGAAAATAACATACTAAAATAAATGCTTAAACAAGAAAACTCATGTTCTAAACACTATCACTGCCAGCAAATGCCAACTTAATCTATGAGTTTTTACACCTTGGTGGTCGCTGTAGTTTAAGGGTTAAACTGCTTTCCAGGGTGATACTTTTCACCATCTAGCCTGGTCCTTAAGTGAGTGAAGACATACTATGCTGATGATGATAATGCATGTGGAGGAGGAGGTTGGCAGTTACACAATCTGACCAGCAGATAACTACCAGAATTTCATGTTATGCACATAAAACTTCCTCTCATGCCACCATAAAGTCTATCCTGAATTTTGCATTGTATAACAGCTCTTGTATATCCACATACTGTCACTGTATATCAGATGATTTTTTTTTTTGTGGGGGGGGGGGAGGTTACATTTCTAAATATACAGTATTTGAAAGACTACGATGTTGAAACTAGAGGTTCTAGAAACCCTGCTAAACTGGCAATAGATATATTCTACTGATTCAGTAGTGAACACCTAGAATGGCTCCCTTCATCTGATCATGCCACACAGAATAAACTTTCTTTTATGCTTACCGTGTTCTTTTAGTAAGAATAAAGAGTTTATAGTCAGAAGTCACAGTCAACAGCAGGGTATTATATTATTATGTATTATAAAGATTTTTTGGTCCATGCTAATATTGAGAAATCCACAGATTAAAATTTTTTTTGTAGTGTTTCTATAGGTTTCTCCCACAATGCCTCATTCATCAGTTTCTTTTCCTTTTTCTTACTTGATTGCAGGGGTATTTGTTTCAGTGTTTGTTTCACTTGTCCACCTCATGGAAACTTTAATTTTCCCTACATCATTCCTATGAGTATATTGGAATTTTTCCAATTCTACTAGTGTGAAATATAGTTTGCTTACTGAAAAATAATCTTCACATTGTATCCATCTATAGCAGGTTGCATCTTTCAACTCAATATTTTTTTCACTAATATAATTCTGTACAGTACACTGTTTCACCTTCCATTAATTTCTTAAATCCATCCTCACTACCACAGATTACCTCTATCTCAATTAACCTCTCTCATGATCTATCACATTTCATCTTGATGCTACAAACTTCTCTTGATGTATTTGGTATTTTACTGTCACTGTGGCAGTATCAAAACAAGGGAAGAACTTGTACCTTTCTTTCATTGCATCATTCAGCATTATATTACCATAACATGAGGGAGGTGTAAGAATATCCCTTTACACACTCAAATATCTTCCCTATGAACTTTAAAAAAATAGGCAGTTATTCTCAGCAAAATAAACGTTCACTATTATGAAAATGAAAGATACAATTATTACCTCTCCTTGTTTTAATAATATCACTGTTTATCCTTTATCTCTGTCCATTTCTTTACTGATACCCCAAGTTTCCCTGGATTTGGCATTTTCCTTTTAATATCTTCTACGCATCTCCATACGGTACAGCCACTATGGCTTTTGGCCACTTTTTCCCTTCTTCTTTGTCTGGTATTTCCTTCACTCCTATTCATGTACCCTTTCTGTTTTGTTAATCAATTTCCCATCTTCCCTTCATCACATCTCCTTTCTTGCCTTGTCTGGCATTTCTTTGCTGTTTCATCCTTCATTCATCTCTGTCTATCCATCTACTGTACTACTGTTTTCACAGTCACACTTCTGTGCTGGCTATTCCTTGCCATCTTATCTTTCACTCATCACTGTCTATTCATTATTCTGCACTCATTTCATTATAGAGTACCGGTACTGTAAATCCTCAGTAGCTTAGAAGTGCATACTCTGGCGGCGTGTCCTGGCCTGGTTACCATTAGTCACCTTGTAGCTATGGTCACGAGTCAGCATCAGCCCAGGGCACGAAAAGATTGAATCCTCTGTAAGGAAATTGCAGGACAAAATTAATACAAGTTTTATTGGCTACATAAAATCTACACTGGAACACAATCATGACAAATATTACCAAGGTACAGATGTCAGGTTGATGAATTTCTATAACATTGGAAGGGGGAAGGACAGAAATACTTGGCTATCAAAGATGAGAAGTGATATCCCTATTGAGGGGGAGGTGGAAAAAGCATTAATTAGCAAATTCATTCATCAAGATGTTTGAAAAAGAGAGATACAAGCTTAAGAATATGGTGCGGGAATAAGTAGATACAATATTTTTTCTATAAAGGTACTCCCATAGAATACCAGGGGATGCCTGTACAATACCATGCATATTTTTGTGCCAGTTAGGGCCTTATGCAAAAATATTCATGGGCTAAGCAATGAATATGACTGATATGATAGCTTCATAAGCTTTAAATGGAGCATTAATAATGGTCATTGTCATCACCTAACCCATGTCTATTCTTGAATATGACCTTAACTGGTGTGACAAATGAAAAGAAATACATACGATCTTTGAGGGTGTGTATGGTGTGTCCTAGTGACTCGAAGAAGGGATGCTTCGTGGCCACAGTCGCTGAGATCCTTTTCTTGGCTTCATACTGGAGGAACATAATCTCCTATTAGCATCACAAGTACAGTTCATAATAATTTATTATTTATAACTTTATTTGACCATGTACAGTTAATACAGTACTCCTCAAGGCTCTGTGCTATCAATCACATTTTCCTGTAAAAATACTATACTATATGTACTTTTATTAATGTGCAACAAAGATATTACATTGGATATATGTAATGAAGTACATGAAGATAAAACAGATGTTGAGAGATGAAATAAGATATTGAAATTAAGAAAATAATGTTCATATGAAAACAATTTACAATCATTACTACTCAGTTGTATAATTCCCGAAAGTCCTCTCGTGTACCCCTGGGGATTTACATACCCCATTTTGAGAACTGCTGATATAGAGCATTCTTTTTCATTTACATTGCCAGTTATAAACTAATACATTGAATAATTACAACAAAATTGAAAAGCATGACTACATATATGAATAGCATGCATTAAGTTTAAATGCATAGGTATACAGTACTGTACAAAATTAACCTTAGAACAGTATACAGGGTACATGTAATACAAATGATTCATGAGAAGGCATAAACTAACCAGGAGGAACTTGGTAAGGAGGCCGAGAGCGGAATCGTGTGCGAGCCTCGGAGCACGTGCCAGGAGAGGCTCCCCGGAATAGGAAGTGAAGGAGTACTGGCTGAACTCCTCATTACTGCCAATTCCTGACCAGGTTGCCTCAGTGGGGGTGCCCAGTGTACGGAAGATGAGGTGCAGCTCGTCCTCCACTGTGGCTCCCGGGAACAAAGGCCGTCCACTGATCATCTCATACATGATGCAACCAACGCCCCTGAAAGATGAACATAAGGTATGGTATAGTTTTTTCTTCAAGAAACAACAAAGATATGCACTCAGCATCCCTGATTACAGTATTATGATAATCATATGATACTAAGGTACTGTATTATATAAACAGAAAGATGATTGATGTCAGAATTATTTGAGACATGCCAACAGGATAAAACAAATATGTGTTTTTCCATGGTCAACATGAATACAAAGACAGAAGGAAATATAAATGAAAAAATTAAACAGTAGCTTCTAAGGAGCTAGTACTTTGTGTGTCATTCAAATATCTTACCACATATCTATTTGAGTTGAATATTCTGTTGAGCCTAAGAGGACATCAGGAGGTCTGTACCATAAGGTTACAACTTCATTACTGTATGTCTTGGTTGGAACTGACTTTGCTCGGGCAAGGCCGAAGTCCGCAAGCTGTGAAGAGAAGACAACATTGTTATCACTATGACCATCTTTTTCTCATGTAAAGATACAGTGCTCAGCTGCAGATATAGAATGGGAGACAAGTGGAAATACCCTGAATATTGCAACTGTAATTGTATCAGCAATTGTATTCATGATGTTAGTGTTATGTTTATACATTACTCAATATAGATCATAATCATCAATACCCCAATTCCCTTTTTTCAAGGGGTGGGGAGGCTCTAGCACCAGTGCAGGACCCCTGACAGGCAAGGGGTCCAGCTCCGAGGCAATTTGAACCTTAAATATAACGTCTAGGTAAATCTCTTGGAAAAACAGGCAAAAGATGCAGTTGATGTTACAGGTGGCCAGGTTCATGATAAATCAAAATATTCAAGAACCTGGCAGAATGTTTAGGAGGAGCCCTTATTGATGACAAAATGAATGTTTTGTCATTAATAAAGGCTCTCCTCATAAGGTGTTGTTCCTTAGCTTAACTAGGGCTACTGTAACAACAGCTATAGGCTTCTGTGTAACATTACAATACCTTAAGCTCTCCTAGATCATTGATGAGGAGGTTCTGCGGCTTGAGGTCACGGTGCAGGACACGTCGCTGGTGGCAGTAGGCTAGACCACGCAGCAGTTGGAAGAGGAAGATCTGATAAAAGAGAGAAGAAAAATTAAGAATGTTGATACTGAAATGTACAACTTGATATATTCAATGAGAAAATGCAAGTATTATTGCTTTAATTTTTTATTTTACATACCGGTATCAAATGCATAATACCTCCTATAGGACTGAAATACAGTGCTGAGAAGATGGGAGGGATATACTGCCTTCGCATCTCTAGATTTGAATGGAATAAATTCTAATTGTTTGCTTCTTTCTATGATATATGGTGGTGAAAGATACTGTACAGTGTTGAGCATAAAAATCACCAAGAGGGATAATCATCGTTTCGTCCCAATTTTGAGACCTACTGGCACCCAATATTTACACGTAACAAATGAGATAGTGTTTTCCCCTTCATCACTTGGAACAGTACCTTTATATCATTACAAAAAATGAACTCCCCATAATGGTGTATTATATCACATTCTTTATCGTTTATATTTATTTCAATATTCTACATTGAGTATATATTATGCCTATTAAATAAACATTCTCTAATGTATAGAACTTACCTTAACATTATTCATAGATAATTGTGCTCCACATTCATCCATATATTGTTTGAGGTCCCGGTCTAGGTACTCGAAGACAAGAGTTAAACTCTTGTCGGTATGAACGATGTCATGTAAAGTTACTGTAAAGACAACAGTGTATAGTAATTAGAGTTTGTAATACAGATCATCATCATCATGACCCAATTTTACTCTTTCTAAAAGGTAATTGTGTTCCAAGCTCTGGAAGAAAGAAAAAAAAGAAAAGAAAGAAAGAAAAAAAAAATTGAATACAAAAGGATTAAGGGATAGATAGAATGTCCAATGACATGGATCACACTCACAAAGCAATCATTATAATTGAAGGCATTACACAGCATATACACAGTACATGTACAGTGACAAGCAAAGGTCCTGCATCAGATGAATGAAAGTTACAGCCACCAACAGCTAGAGTTTGACATCCTCCTTCTCTAGTTTTAGTATAACCCTCTATAAGACAAATAAGTTTATTCTCACCAATATTTGCATGCTTAAGTTCCTTGAGCAGTGAGACCTCCCTGATGGCAGTACAGGGGGCTCCTTCCTCATGCTCCAGTCGGATCTCCTTCAGAGCCACGAGGTTGTCCGTCAGTCGGGATCGCCCCTTGTATACCGTCGCATAAGTACCCTGTACAAATATTGATTTTGGATGAAATTACTATTACTGTTCATGGAAAATTACATAAGGTACAGTACTTATATGAAAACAAACAAAACAGGAACCTCTATTCTATTGGACGAAATATGGACTCTAAATGCAGTGAACATTATTATGCACTAAACAGGAACCATAAACACCCCAATTCATCTGTACATATTGCTTTTCAGCCTGCTCTAAGCAAGCACTATTTGCAGTAAAATCATGAAGTAAGCTATAGATAACAAGTGGGAACACACCAATCACCAGTACTGTAATTGCATGCATACTGTACTGTAGTTCCCAAAGCCTGATCCATAATAGCACGAGACCTTCTCCATTAAGTTTTAGCAAATAAGAACCATCAATCCTGGTGTTATATTTTTGCTAATTTCAGTCAGTGGAAACCTTTCTGGTGTCCTAAGTCTAATTAAAATGCCCAAGTGTAATCATCTAGACTTAAAGGTTTGTTAACTTTGTTTAGTGATGTTTATTAAAAAAACTCCTATATCAATAAGTTCATACAACATTAATTCCCCAGCCTTAATGAATTCTCTATCATGCTGGGGCACAGCAATTTGAGGTATTTTAATAGTAACACTAACACAAAATATCTAGACCATGGAAAAGTGATACAAGTGAGTGATATTAGGATGAGGTAAACTTGAAATTATTTGTTTTGGGTTGCCCTCTGCTGGAGGGATCCAGGAGGGTGCAAGACTCCACTAATTAAGTGACCAACTCACCTCGCCAAGTTTGTCCAGCTTGGTGTACGTCTCCATGCGACCAAAACCAATCTCTGAGAGGGACTGTCTGCGTGACGCCCGGCTGAGGGGACCATCTGGACTGATGGATTGTTTCTGTAGGAATGCATCTGGAACCCGCAAATCCGCAGGCAAGGATAACCTTTTGTTGACATCCTGTAATGAAGAATGAACTAGCATTAAAACCTTGCACTTTACTGTGGTGTAGATGTGCTAAAATGTACCAAAAGAAACATTTTGAATTTGTTTTTTGTTTTTTTGTTATTCTGTATATAGGAGCAGATGGAAAGTGAGAAATTGATCAAAACTGGTCCATATTTTTTTATGAGTACTGTATATGGCAAAGAACACTTACCTCTTGGGTGATGCGTCTGTTCTTATTCTGCCGTAACTTGACATTGACAGGTGATGTGACTTCATCACTTGCCCCTGATGCCTCCTCGCTCTCCCCATCACTTCCAATCCGGGGAACTTCATGCACCACCCCTGAAACAGAAAAATATCAATATACAATATACATATGTTGTTGATCCACAACACTGTAAAATTCAGGGAGTGGTAAACAGATACCTGTAATGTGTACTGTACTAAAGGAAGCCCAACAGATGCCTATAATGTATGCTAAAGGAAACCCAACACAAGTTACTGATGGTTGGTGTATCGAGTAGGATTCAAGCAAGGCTTGAACTGTTATATCTCTAATTTCTGCTTTGCTTTGCATCAACATCTTCACATACTTCTATAATTTAATTTTGTGAGACAAATTAAATTAAATAGTTTTATCCATAATAAAAATGTGTCAATTTTCAACTTTATATCTTAAAGTGTCTCTCATACATCTCTACACTCTATCCCTCTATCTCACCTGCAGTCTACCTTTAACCTCTCCCTCCACCCCATTACTTGTTGTTTATAATAACTGAGGTGTCCCTCACATATTTACAGATATTGTAATCTGAGTTCTGTTTCCTGTCAGTGGTCGTCAGATAAGTCCCAATAATGAGTGGTGCTTCCTGTCCCTCTCTTTTTATATCTGCTTCCTGTTTGTTCTAAATGAAGAGGATAATATACTTGATAATGTAGAATCCTAATAAATTACCCATAGACCTTGAGTTTGGCAGGAGTGGTGAAGTTCCTGCCTTGTAAATATATATACAGTATGTTCTTTCTTCCACTTCCCTTGACATTACGGTTCATTTCACCAATAATACTCGGCTCTTTACTTGAGTCTTTCTCACTCACGCCCCCAATCCCTCCACTTATTCTTTCTTTCTCTTCTCTCTCTCACTTTCTTTCAGAAACTACATGGCATTGCCTATCCTGCTTCTTATATTTCCTGTCGTCATATATTTCCACCACCACTACTGAGATTTACATTTTCACTCCTCAGACATTTCATTTCCTGTCTACATTTCCCATCCTTATAAATCTTCACCCACTTACTCCTTCCATTACCTTTCCTCTTCCCTTTTTCTCTTACATGCATTAACTCCTACTATTACATTTTATTTCCTTTCATCTTCCCCTTTTCTCTTTCATTTCATTTCCTGTTTCATTTCATCTTCTCTTACATTTGCTTTCCTCCCTTCCCTTCCTGCATCAGCAACTCTTGTTCCGCTGACAGCCAAATGGTACCGTCTCTTTAAGTTACCCCGAGGTGAATTAGTTCCCCCTCCTCCCCTCCTGTTCTAATTTGCCACGCCACCAAAAGGGACAATATCACACCCATCTTCTCTGTCTGTACCGTGGGGAAAGTAAATGTATTTCTCAAACCTGCCAAAATGTTATCAAAATGACGAGTCCTATTACTGATACAGGAAACTCTAGCAAACTGGACACTTTCTTTCTAGTGAAGTTATTTCTGATAAAAAAATGTTCATCAATATGCTCATTATTCTCTTGAGGAATACTATACTTAATGTACTTTAAAGACTAATACATTTTAATGTAAAATGTTGGCTAATGATTCCTCCATACTATCCAAAGAAAATATCTAATTTAGCATACCAGTAGGTGGTCTAACTTGTTGAATAGTTTGCAGGAAATATAAACCTCCATTATTGGCCCTTTAATTTAGAAAAACTGATGAATGTACTGTTCTTCTCGACCAGTCACACAACGATTCATGTCAAGAGTATAAATGATGACAGGGTGGCAGGGAAACAAATGATGGTCCAGTACAGAGGCTGGGAAATGGATGATGGTAGAATACAGTGGCATGGATGTGGAAGACTGGGAAATAAAGATGTACGTATTCTTGCTTCAGGTGTAACATAGGCCGAGAGGATTAACACCAAAGCCAACGTTATGTACAATTCCATAAAAATATAATGGACTAAGTATCTCCAGGACGAAATTGTCTTTATTACATAATTTCTCCACAATTTGTATGTAATTTACAGGAACCTATATTGCTGAAACGTTCTTTGTTCTGGTTTACAAGATACTACAGTTTTAATTAGGCCTACCCACGGTATAAAAACAAAAATTGTACGAAAAAATCCTTTGGCTCTAGGTAAAAAAGAAAAATAATAATGATACTCGCCTTTCACCATACGAATAATTAAAGTCCTTTGCAAACTTGACGTCCACACAGGGGAGCATAAACAGCCAGGCATCCCTATACTACCCATTTTTGCTGAAGGTCATTATGGACAGCAGAGTACTGGACGTGTAAGTGTAACACATAATATGTAGAGAGGGTGTTTGTCTGGGCCACAGTGTATGCATGGCCTTGTAACACTCTCAGGCTTGGGAACTGTACACGTATTGCACCTAACCTACGTGTGCTTGGAAAAAAAAAAACACACACAATCTCCTGTTGCTTCCACGTCTGCTTGGAAATCATGTGTTCGAAATTCTCTATCAGTGGAGGGCATTCAGACGTTGGAATCGTACAATGACGAGCCTGGAAATGTTAGAGAGAGTTTGGCAGGAACGAATTTGGCAAGCTGAGACCGTCCATGCATCAGGTCACTATTTCAAAAGTGTTGCCTCGTGGGTGACCTTTGACCTACAACACGTTAAGCCACCACGCTCCATATCTGGCCACGCCTCCTCTCTGCTATTCTTTCTCCCTCTCATCCTCCAGTCCGGGGTACAATAAACTTTTCAACAGCACACAAGGCGTTACATTTCCTAACCGGGAGTAAATCTTCAGGTGTTGCCCAGACAGGACTTTTGATATTGGGGAGATGACTGTTAAACTCACGCGGTCGTAAAACTGTATGCATTTTTTTTCTTGGCGTAAAATCGTAAATGTATCTGTTCTCTCATTTAATTTCTTTGCTTCATTCTGTTCATCTAGTAGTAGATGGATAGACAGAGATGAATGAAGGATGAGACAGCAAGGATATGCCAGACAAGGCAGGAAAGGAGATGTGATGAAGGGAAGATGGGAAATTGATTAACAAAACAGAAAAGGATGCATGAATTGGAGTGAAGGAAATACCAGGCAAAGAAGAAGGGAAATGTAGCAAATTAAGATAACTTACACCAATCATCTACACAATTTTGTTATACAGTACCGGTATACCAGCGAAATCAAAACAAAAAGAATGCAACATGAAAGTGTAGTAGGCCACACACACATTCACTCTCCTTTTTGGACTCGATAAACTTATCAGCTTCCCCGCATAGATATACATACACACTCACTTCAAAGTCGTTTTATTTACCCTCGGTGAAAGGAGCTGTTCGTCATGTAAACAAGAAAAATTAATTATACGTTCATTAACATCTTCATAACCCTGAAGGCTACAGAGGGTTTCCGAGGCTAACACATAGTTTCATTCACCTGAGGAAAAGTAATGACCGTGATACTGTGAAGGGAAAACACACACTACAGTACACACGTAGATACACACAAGGATACACACACCTAGATCTAGATCTTGACACACACTACAGTACACATATGGATGCACACACGCACTACCAGCACACACATGGATACACACACTACAATACACACACAGATACACACGCACTACCAGTACACACACACACACACACACACACACACACACACACACACACACACACACTATACACATGGATACACACACTACAGTACATACATGAATACACACACTACAGTACACACATGGACACTGAAACACGAGGGACGACAAGTGTTCCATCGATGGATGGAGTTGTCTGTCTCGTCGTAACTTGTAACTTTTTCCCCGTGATTTATTATTATATATAAAAAGGTTATTCAAGGCAGTATAACAGTTCGGGTTGTATACATCCGTTCGTTGTGTATATATCAGAGGGGACAAATGAATTGCGTACAGATTTCACCATACATGCACAGAATAATGATGAAACAGTTTAATATTTTTTGATATCTTTGACCTTCAAGACATGAGTAATAATAGAAATCATAGGCTTGGTAAAGAACCAGTGATTGGCCTTTGGTACGTCGACTAACAACCATTAGAGGGAGTATTTAGTACATAACGCAATTATTTTTATATAACATAAACGTCTCAAGAAGCACAATGATGAAAACGTTGATATCCGTGTGTCCCAGTGGTTAGGGTTCTAAACTCACCCTTGTATGCAAATCTTATAGGGACGAGTAATAGAGAACTCTTGTATTAATCCCCATGGGTTAAATTCCATGTGTGGCCAAGTTGGACATAATGCATTTCTATAGTTTTTTGTTCCTGACTGTACCTGGCAGTGCACGACCTCACTGCTGACCCCTGACCTCTGCTGACCCCCTCTGCTTTAACCAGCTGATGAATATTTCCCGCGCTGCCAGACTGAGGCTGAGAGGAGTGGGCTGGTCTAGTCCTACATTCCCAAGTGTGCACGGTTAGGGGTCTGTGCATTTCTTTTTCAGGAGAGTCTATATTCCCCAAGGATATACGGTTGAATGCCTGTGTCTTTTTCCAGAAGAACCGACGTCTGGTGGGTTGAGATGGATTGGGTCACGTTGTGTGTGTGTGTGTGTGTGTGTGTGTGTGTGTGTGTGTGTGTCCCGGGTTATGCCTCCCCCATACACACACACCAGTATTCAAATTTTGTTGCACCTGACTACATACATCTCTTTTTTTAACCACACCTACACCTATCCCTCCCCTCCTCCCCCACTATTCCCACACATCTACACCTGCACCCATCCCTCTATTTCACCCACCCCTCTGTTTCACCTACACCTGCACCCACCCCTCTGTTCCACCCACTACTGCACCTACACCTGCAACCACACTTCTGTTCGTCCACTCCTGTACCCACCCCTCTATTCCAATCACTCCTGCACCCATACCTATGTTCCACACACACCTGCACCTACATATATGTTCCACATACACCTGCACCTCATAGTTCTCGACACAGTACAAACAAACCTCTCCTCACAAACCTTCCAAGCCTGTTTCTCACCCACTCAAGAACTGTCTTTACCACGCTCTCTCTCTCTCTCTCTCTCTCTCTCTCTCTCTCTCTCTCTCTCTCTCTCTCTCTCCTCGTTAGGTGGGAGGAGTATTGCTTCAGGTGATGTGGCCAGTACTTTAAGGGTTTGGGAGTCCCTTCGGCATTCACTTTCAATTCATCAACTGTTGTTCCTGTCCTTCTATTGGCTTCTTCATGCTTGCTATCATCTTCTCCCCCGTCTCTAAAGGGTCTGTCTATCAGTCTTCCAGGCCTAGGGCGGTATTCTTTCATCCTCATATAAACATATATATATTTTTTATGTAGCATACCACTGTAATCAGTAGTGAACATCTTCACTATACCCATTAGCGTATGAACGAAGATCAAGACATCTTTGTGGACGATTATATTATTGTATAATGGCTTTAAAAAAAATCACCATATAGAATTTCAACATTCAACGTGTATTTAGTTTAGAAGATTAAGTGGCAAGACATCCTGGCTTCATTAAAATATGCTCACCACTAATAGTAAGGTGATACTATATCACAAACACACTAACGATATACGTTTATACACACACACGTACTCTCTCTGTACATACATCTATGGATACACTCATACGCTTAATTATAGTCTAGCCTCTGAAACTAAACCATTATCGGTGTCTACTACTTTCTGAACCGTAGGATTCTGTATGATAAAAAAAGTACCAAGCACAAGAAAACTGTATGTTGTGTGAGCGGCAGGAGATGCAATAACAAGTTGCAGATTTCCTTTTCCTTATGTCCATGTTAATTTTCTTGTTACTATTATCACTTGGCAATACAGTACATGCCATTCTGCAGCCAAGCCTGCCTTTGTCGGTGACCGTTGTGGCCTCACTCAAGGCGGCTAGCCCAGGGGAGGCAGATGGGGGGCGCCGGGCCCCGGTTGGCTGCTGGCTGGCTGGCGTCTCCATAGCAACGCAATGACGTCATCAAACGGGACAAAGAGGACTAGCGGGAAAACTTAGCAAATCCGGTAAAATGTATATATAAATATTGCGTATACGACCTGACCTCTGGGGACCACACACAGGGCAAGGAGTGTGTGTGTGCAACAAGAAGAGGATTACTAAGGACGAGGGGAAAACTACATACCAGTATATCCAGAGATGTACCAGAGTATCCGGGATATTTTCTAGGAAGAGGGGCGAGGACCTCAGCTACTGAGAAAAGGGCTACAATTTTACTCATATGTATTCCAAGGGGATGCTATTTATATCAGTGTCACCTATCATTTACGTATAAAGTGTTTTCTTGGAAGGTTAATTGAGATTCCTAAATATAGAGCGTGTGGGATGATCTCCCTCTTCTGTCGGACGCATACATAAAACAGAGAAGTGAATAGTAAGGAAAACATAACACTTAAACTCCAAGTTGGTAATGTCCAAATGTTGTTAAGAGCGTTTCGGCTCGACTTGAAAAGGACCTAAATCGGGTCGAAACGTTTTAATTACATTTGGACAATATATCACTTTGGAACTTATGTAAGGGTTTTATTTCCATTCTACAGTCACAGGATTCACAAATTTTATATCCAGAGGTGAATGTCTGATGCAAAGGAAGAACAAAAGAAAAGAAAAGAAAAGAAGACATACCGTTAACAAAAGAAAACAAAAGCAATGCTATAAATTAAGAAATTCACAAGATAAATAAGAGAAAAAAAAAATAACGAGGAAGGGATGCTGTGTGCTTTCCTGAACTCTACCATGTGAGCGGTAATTAAAGCAGATGGTATTTACCAACGCCGGTACGCAACCCTGACGAAACACACGCTATTATTCATAATCATCATTATTATTATAACTTCGAACCACAAACTCAGTCCTGGGATATTCTTTTCAACAACTTCACTGGAACCCAGATGAAGACAGTAAAGGGAATAAAACTAACTCAGTCATAATCAATATATAATCCAAGGTAATTTTCTCTAAAAGACAGTGTTATACCAATGGGATATTTCCTTATTCTGACTTGCATGCAGTGTATTTCATGTGTGTGTGTGTGTGTGTGTGTGTATGTGTGTGTGTGTGTGTGTGTGTGTGTGTGTGTGTGTGTGTGTGTGTGTGTGTGTGTGTCCATTTCTATCACCACCATATCGACTAAAATTGTCATGTCACATCAAAGTGCAATTACCAGAAAAACAACCACCACATCGCCTCACCACACAACAACTACCACAACCACCACATCACCAGCCATACCTACTGTAGAACCATGTACCACAACTACAATCACCACCAGACCACCCCACCACGCAACATCTATATACCACAACCACCACATCACCAACAATATACACAGAACCGCCTCCCACAACTACATATACAATCACACACCACCAAATTACAGTAGAGGGCTGCATCTATACCACGACTACCAACAACAACAACAACAACTCCCACCAACAACAACTCCCACCAACAACACCACCACCACTACTACATCGATAATTATTCTACTACTGAGCCACGTCTATACCACCAACCCCATCAGGCTAACCCTATACCAAACCCAACTAATGCAACTACCTAAAGTCAACCAAGGGTATTATAGCCGGTCATCACCACTGAACAACTGGCAGCGGTGGAAATGACGTTTGAGACTCATTTCCTCGCGGTAATTTGGAGAGAGAGAGAGAGAGAGAGAGAGAGAGAGAGAGAGAGAGAGAGAGAGAGGAATATCTTTTGAGGTCTGAGGGCAAGAATCGTGGGAAGGAGGAGGGGAGGGGAGTGCAAGAGTAAGGGGAGACGTAATGTGGCGATAAAGTGTAGGAGAAGAGGAGAAAAGAAGGGAGAGGAGAGAGATGGCCGGGGGGGAGTGGAGAAGGAAGGGAGGAAAATATTACGAAGACAGAAGGGGTGATTGAAGAAGGAAGAAAATGGGTGGGGGTGGGTGGGGGTATAGAAAGGAAGCGAGGGAAGGGCAAGATGGGAAGAGAGAAGCATAAAGGAGACAGTTGTGAGTAAGGAGGAGCAGGGGAGGAAAGGAGGAGGAGGAGAGATGGAGGAGAGGAGTTGAGGGGAGCAGGAAGCTATTACAGTAAAGGGAATGGGAGGAGGAGGAATAGGAAAAGGGAAATGAAACAAGTGAACGTCTTAAAATAAACTTGAAAATAAAATGAATTATGTACAGTTGGCTCCACTAGTAACGAGCACAGTGTCCGGTGTGTTTAGCGAAATGTAGCACCACTGTATTTGTTTACTAGTAATAATAATAATGGTAAATTAATGTATAGAACTCACTCCTACTATAGTATCCACCATAAGGAATCTATATCTATATAAACAAACAGTGGTGCCACATTTGACGTTGTGTTCGTTACTAGTGGAGGCAACTGTACTAACTTTCTGATTTGCAGCCCCATAACAATTACAGAGGCGGTGTTAATGCAGCATCTCTAGTAATAATTTTTCTCAGCAGTAACTTCGACTAAACTACATCATGATTGATCGAGAAGAAACACTGGCCATATTAGTGCTAAAACGAGAAATTTAAAGACAAGAGAGAGAGAGAGAGAGAGAGAGAGAGAGAGAGAGAGAGAGAGAGAGAGAGAGAGAGAGAGGTCTGGTGCGATTGGTGAAGCGTGGCAGCTGTGTATGATGTATAAATATAATGAGAGCACATTATCAGTGAGTCTATATAAGGAGGTCGGGTGTGATATAATACAATGTAAACAAAGCCACACATATGCCATAATATTACCACACATTACGAGGCCCACATGGCTTTGAGGGAATAATGAAGGAAGGTAGCTTGATATGAGAGAGAGAGAGAGAGAGAGAGAGAGAGAGAGAGAGAGAGAGAGAGAGAGAGAGAGAGAGAGAGAGAGTATTATGTTTTATTACAAGAACAAAGGGAATTAAAGTCGATTTTATTCTCCAGTCCCTCCCTCCCTCCCAGTCTCTCTCTCTCTCTCTCTCTCTCTCTCTCTCTCTCTGGGGTAAGGCTAACTGACACAAACAGACGGAAGGACACATTTTCAGACTTTGGGGAACAGGGTGGAGGGGGGGGGGGAGGGGGTCTGGACGAGTAAGCTCCTAAAAAACATCCATGACGGAATAAGAGAGAGAGAGAGAGAGAGAGAGAGAGAGAGAGAGAGAGAGAGAGAGAGAGAGAGAGAGAGAGAGAGAGACTTCCTTCGGCCCAGTATCAGGTTAGGGAAGCAAAAATATCGACCTGGTGAAATTTTATACTGCATCGTCCATATTCCTTAAAAAATTGCGTGTGCCTTGGAATGCGATAGGCTGGGAGGGGAGGGGAGGGGAGGGGAGGAGAGATACAGGGGAGGGGAGAGGAAGAGAGGGGAGGGGAGAGGAAGAGAGGGGAGGGGAGAGAAAGAGAGGGGAGGGGAGAGGAAGAGAGGGGAGGGGAGAGGAGGAGAGAGACAGGGGAGAGGAGGGGAAGGACAGGGAAGGGAAGGGAAGATAAATTTGAGGTGATAATGGGAGAGGAGGAAAGGGGAAGTGAATGGAACAATTATTGGTGAGAGGAGGAGAAGGGGATAAATGAGAATAAGAAGGGGGTATACAGAAGAGAGGATGGGAAGATAAGAATAATAGGATAAAGGATGAGGGATGAAATGCAGTAAGAAAGGAAGGCAAGTGATGAATGAGGAAGGGATAGGGAGGTAAATACGGGGATGGGAGAGCAAGAGATAACAAGAGAAAAGAAGGAGAAAGGAAGGGAGGAAAAAGAAGGGAGAAAGGGAAAGCAAAAGATGACTACAGAGAAAGGAAGGGAGGAAAAAGGAAGGAACGTGAAGAGAAAGGAAGAGACGAGAGGAAAGAGACGAGATTAGGAGATAGGAAGCAGGACATTGGATGGGATATAAGCTAGCAGTAAAGAGGGTAGGCAAGGAAGAAGACAGAGGAGGAGGAAGAGGAGGAGAAAGAGGAGGAGGAAGAGGAGGAGAAAGAGGAGGAAGCTAGGCAAAAACAAAGACATGGGGTGGGGGGGGGGAGGGGGAGGAAAGAAAGGGAGAAAATAATGGGAGGAAAACAAGGAAAAAATCGGGTAAGCGGAGAATGGTGTGTGTGTGTGTGTGTGTGTGTGTGTGTGTGTGTGTGTGTGTGTGTGTGAGAGAGAGAGAGAGAGAGAGAGAGAGAGAGAGAGGAGAGAGAGAGAGAGAGAGAGAGAGAAGAGAGAGAGAGAGAGATGAGAGAGAGAGAGAGAGAGAGAGAGAGAAGGGAATACACAGGAGAAACAGAATGAAACAAACAAACTACACGTCAAGGGAGATGAAAGGAAGGGAGGAAATGGAGTGGATAGGAGGGGAGAGGAGGAAGAAGACAGAGGAGGGAGGGAGGGAGGGAAAGACAGAAAATACAAGAGGAGAAGGATGGAAATATAGAAAGATAGGTATAAAAATGAAGGAACTGAGAGAGATGGAGATAGCAATGGTTCAATGGAAGAGAGAAAGCATAGAGACAATGATGGAGGGAAAGGAAGACAAATAGAAACGAAGGAGAAGACAAGAACAATAACGGAAAATAAATACAATATTGGCAGGAATGGGAAAAACTATATGATTGATGGAGGGAAATGACGTGAGCAATGATGGAAAGGGGGGGAAAGGGGTGGGGGGGGGGAAGGATAACAAGTGCAGGTGCTACAAAGTGATATTGGGGAGCGACGCCCCCCTTGGTAACATCTCACAATAACTCTACACGTGTGTCAAGAAATCCTTCCCAAACCAACCAATTTCCCTCCCATCGCGTTCTGTCCCCTCAAACCTCTCCTTGCACTTCCTCTCCCACCTTCTCTCCCTTCCTTCCACATGCACCTATCCTACTCTTCCCATCCACTCAAACCTCTCCTAACCTTCCCATCCCACCCTTTCTCCGTTCCTTCACATCTATTCTAACTCTCCCATCTCTCCCCACCTATTCTAACCTATACCTATCCAACCCTCTCTCCGTTCCTTCCCCACCTATCCTATAATTATATACTCTTCCCATCCCTCCTCACCTATTCTACTCTACCTACCCCAACTTCTTCAACCTCTCTCTCTCTCTCTCTCTCTCTCTCTCTCTCTCTCTCTCTCTCTCTCTCTGAATAACAATGTCTCTCGTCACCCCTCTGCACGACCCACCACAAGAGACAAGAAACTCCCTCCCTTCCCTTCCACTTCCTATACCTTCTGAAAGTTTAATCCGACAAGTGGCTAGATCTTTTCCTCCTTATAAACGCCGTAGGGAGGAAGAGAGACATAGGTATCAATATAGCGGAGTATCTGTTTGTGTTTCCTTGTCCATAGGTGCCCGGGGATACTATACGTGACTACTGGGAAGATTGGTTGTTGTTGTTGTTGTTGTTATGTTCCTGAACTATATCACAACACTATAATTATACAGTACTATTAAAACCAAATCAATACTTTGCCTACACTACTTCCTATCATCATTTGTCCCACCACCACCACCACAAACATCATGACTACAACCTCAACCATCATCACCACCTTATCACCACAACCACCATCACTTCCACCAGTACCACCACTACAGTCATCATCATCCTCACACCACTACCACCATCCTCACCATTGCTAGCACTATAGCACTACAGCCACCACAACCACCACTACCATCATCCTCACCACCACTACCACTACCGTCACCATTACCAGTATAAGCCAGCAAAGGGATGGAAGTGACCTCTGGTGGCTCGCTGACTGTACTAACCTAATTTTGTCCACCCTCTCATGTATCCCACTCTGATTCGCTCTCATCCTCTCGTGTCCCACTCAATTTGCTACCCCCCTCCCCGATTCCTCTCGCCTCGTATTTCACCATCCCTAGTCCTTCCTCTCATCTCACACTCATTTCACCTCGTTATCTCTCATCTCACACTCATTTCACTTCGTTATCTCATCTCACACTCATATCACCTCGTAATCTCTCATCTCACCCTTTCGGTTTCCCCCCTGTCCCCCGTAGGGGGGCTTTGCCCCCAGTGGATGTGGGCAATACTTTAAGGGTTTTGGCGCCCAGAGGCGCCTGCCACTCCCTTTCAGTTTTTCAACTGTCCCTCTTTACCTTCCTGCTTGCTGTCTCACCTCTCTATCACCTTCTGGCGCTATATGACCTCCCTCGTTAATCCTCCCCTGTCATAATTAATTCTTCTTCCTGGTCCTCCCTCTCATTTTCCACTCATTTATTTTCTTCTCTGACCTTCTCACTTCCTAATCAGTTCACCCCCTCACCCTACTCCTGTCAAATTCCGTGTGATCGATCTTTTCCTCATCTTACATTCATTTTACCCTCTAATCCATCTCACGTCACACTCCACCGACCCGACCTTCCTCTTGTCTTCTCGTTCATTTCACCCCTGCTCTGATCCCTCTCAACTCCACACTCCTTCCACCACCATGATCCCTCTCTCATCCCACATGACCCACTTCACCCTATACCTCCCTTCACTTCTTTGACTCCTCT
>JAWQEG010002869.1:102500-148038 GCA_033782935.1 Petrolisthes cinctipes | reverse complement strand
GTAATCAAACATATGATTCTGTGTGTGTGTGTATATAACCAACCATCCATGTGTGTGTGTATGTGTGTGTATAACCAACCAAGGACACACACACACACACACACACACACACACACACACAAACACACGAGAACCCTTCTGGTGTGTCCCTGGAGGTGTAGCTCAGAGACAAAACAAGTGTGAGTGTTTGTCCTTTAAACTCACTTCACTAGAAAACAACAAACAACACACACACACACACACACACACATTGTTTTGATTAGGTTTTTGTTATTGTTGTTGTTGTTGTTGTTGTTGTTGTTGATTATTATAAGCATATATTTCACATCATCACATCACTATAACACCCATATCACTATAACACATCTCACCATACCATAGATTATAAGCATATATTTCACAACATCACTATACTCACACATCACCACACCTATACATCATCACATCACCTACCTCACTATATCACATCACATCACATCACATCACCACACACATCACTATAACACCAAGGTTGATGTTAGGTCATGAACAAGATCACTGTTGACCTCACAAACAACACACGACTCAACCATATTGCTCTCTCTCTCTCTCTCTCTCTCTCTCTCTCTCTCTCTCTCTCTCTCATTCTGCATTTCTGTTCTCTCTCTCTCCTCACATTCTGCATTTCTGTTCTCTCTCTCTCTCTCTCTCTCTCTCTCTCTCTCTCTCTCTCTCTCTCTGTGTGTGTGTGTGTGTGTGTGTTTGTGTGTGTGTGTGTAATCCCCCCTCCCATCTCTCTCTCTCTCTCTCTCTCTCTCTCTCTCTCTCTCTCTCTCTCTCTCTCTCTCTCTCTCTCTCTCTCTCTCTGAACTACGTATCCGTGTAATTCCTCTCTCTCTCTCTCTCTCTCTCTCTCTCTCTCTCCTCTCTCTCTCTCTCTCTCTCTCTCTCTCTCTTCAACAGTCATCAACCCTTCCAGAGGTATCCATTTCGCTTTCCAAACATAATTATGCACTATCAATCAACACACACACACACACACACACACACACACACACACACACACACACACAGAAAAAGAAAAGATAGATATAGAAAAATTATGTCAACAAGGAATACCTACAATGAGAGGACACAGTAAGAAATTAATTAAAAGAAGAGGAGATAAAGATGTACAGAGAAAATAATATAGTTTTACAAATAGAGTAATAGACGAATGGAACAAATTACCAGAAGAAGAAGTGGTGTGTGTGTCAAAAACAAACATACATAACTTTAAAGAAAAATATGATAATAATTGTGTTTTAAAATACGGGACATTACGAAGAGGTGTGTGTCAAAAACAAACATACATAACTTTAAAAAAAATTATGATAATTGTGTTTTAAAATACGGGACATTACGAGCTTGACTGAAAAAAAAAATTACCAGAAGAAGTGGTGTGTGTCAAAAACAAACATACATAACTTTAAAGAAAAATGTGATAATAATTGTGTTTTAAAATACGGGACATTACGAGCTTGACTCAATCCTGTAAAGATATAAATATGTTAGAACAAATAGATAAGGTAAGAACACACATTATAAAACAGATAATTATACCTGGCTGTCAATTTAGTCCACATTAAGGGGGTGCGGAAATAGGGGGACAGGCTTGGGGGTGGGGGGGGGGGGTTAGGGGGGTGCGGGAGTAGTGGACAGGCTTGGGGGGTCTTTCGGGGTTGCGGGAGTAGGGGGACAGGCTTGGGGGATGCGGGAATAGGGGACAGGCTTTCTACCACCCCCCCCCAAGCCTGTCCCCCTATTCCCGCACCCCCCTGCACCCCCCCCCCCAAGCCTGTCCCCCCTTAAGAAACAAGAATAAAGAACCATAAAACAGAGGCAGGAACAAAGTTAACAAACCAGAAATGAAAATAATACGTTAATTAATGAATGAACTAGCAATTAGGAGTTTTTAAGGACTCTAGCAAGGAAAGGAGAGGAAAATTGATTAAGAAACAAGAATAAGGAACCATAAAACAGAGACAGGAACAAAATTAACAAACCAGAAATGAAAATAATACGTTAATTAATGAATGAACTTGCATTTAGAACTCTAGCATGAAAAGGAAAGGAAAATTTAGTAAGAAACAAGAATAAAGAACCATAAAACAGAGGCAGGAACAAAGTTAACAAACCAGAAATGAAAATAAAACGCTAATAATACACTCTAACATGGAAAGGAGAGGAAAATTGATTACGAAACATGAATAAAACGTTAATAATACACTCTAGCATGGAAAGGAGATGAAAATTGATTAAAAAACAAGAATAAGGAACCATAAATCAGAGACAGGAACAAAGTTAACAAACCAGAAATGAAAATAATACGATAATAATACAAATAGCATTGAAAGGAGAGGAAAGTTGATTAAGAAACATGAATAAAACGTTAATAATACACTCTAACATGGAAAGGAGAGGAAAATTTATTAAGAAACAAGAATAAGGAACCATAAAACAGAGACAGGAACAAAGTTAACAAACCAGAAATGAAAATAATACGATAATAATACATGAACTAGCAATTAAGAGTTTTTAAGGACTCTAACATGGAAAGGAGAGGAAAATTTAGTAAGAAACAAGAATAAGGAACCATAAAACAGAGGCAGGAACAAAATTAACAAACCAGAAATGAAAATAATACACTCTAGCATGGAAAGGAGAGGAAAATTGATTAAGAAACATGAATAAAACGTTAATAATACGCTCTAACATGGAAAGGAGAGAAAAATATATTAAAAAACAAGAATAAGGAACCATAAAACAGAGACAGGAACCAAGTTAACAAACCAGAAATGAAAATAATACGTTAATAGATACTTGAGCTAACAATTATTACTCTAGCATGGAAAGGAGAGGAAAATTTAGTAAGAAACAAGAATAAGGAACCATAAAACAGAGGCAGGAACAAAATTAACAAACCAGAAATGAAAATAAAACGTTTAATTAATGGATAAAAGATATTTGTGTGCCGTTGTAAATGTCTCAACGTTGTCAACATCATGGTCGTCATCTGTCAATGTTTGTTTACATCTGATGTGTTGAAGAAGTGAAGAATGAACATATGAACACATTAAATAGCACTTAAAACACCATAATAATTAGGTAAGATGTTATATAATTCATTTTTTATATATATTTTTCCGAGTTTTATCCATTTTTTTTAATAGTTTTACAAATATATATAGTATAGGTATATAAATAATGTGTCATAATAATATGTTATAATAAATAATACGTTCATAATAATTAGTAAGATGTTATATAATTCATTTTTTATATATATTTTTCCAATTTCTCCATTTTTTGAAAAGTTTTACAAATATATATACAGTATAGGTATATAAATAATACGTTATAATAATATGTTATAATAAATAATACGTTCATAATAATAGGTAACATGTTATATAATTCATTTTTTATATATATTTTTCCAATTTCTCCATTTTTGAAAAGTTTTACAAATATATATATATAGGTATATAAATAATACGTTATAATAAATAATACGTTCATAATAATAGGTAAGATGTTATATAATTCTTTTTTATATATATATATTTTTCCAATTTCTCCATTTTTTGAAAAGTTCTATAAATAAAAATGGTAAATTTACAGAAGAACTGGGTTCACTATATTGTGTATTTTAGTATCATTACCCACTATTTTGGACCATTCTAAAACACTTTTCATCTATGGTGTTTCTTTCGGAGATGCCCCGTTTTCGAGATATGCCCCGTTTTACAAACATAATTTGGAAATTAGTCTGACCTCACCTGACCTGACCTAACCTAACCTAGACAACATCAGACTACCGGGACCTAACCTGGGCAAACTACCGGGATATAACCGGTGTAAACTATCATAAAGTGACTTGGGCAAATTCCCAGGACCTAGCCGGATGTGGTGACACTGCGCGATCCTAGCCAAAAACCCAGTTATTCTGTAATAATACCATAAAAATATATATGGGTATATAGATAAATATATTACGTTGATTAATTTAAGGGGGTGCGGGAATAGGGGGACAGGCTTGGGGGGGGTGTTTGGGGGACAGGCTTGGGGGGTTTAGGGGGGTGCGGGAGTAGGGGGACAGGCTTCGGGGGAGGAGTTAGGGGGTTGCGGGGTATTTATTGAAAGAATTACCGTTTTGCAGCAGTGTTGCCAGATCCGACTAGGTCCCAGAATTATTTTTGCCCCGGTCATTTACTGTACTTTACCACGGTTATTTCCCGGTAGTTTGCCCAGGTTAGGTCACAGTAGTCTGCTGTGGACTAGGTTAGGTTAGGTAAGGTAAGGTCAGACTAATTTCAAAATGCCCCATTTGAATATGCCCTATCTTCAAAATGGGGCATTTGTAGAGGAAATGCCATAGAAGAAAATAGTATTAGAATGTTATAAATTAGTGGGTAATGAAGGTAAAAACTTGGTAATAAAAAATGGCAATACAATCAAATAACCACCAACACTTTCCTTGCATCGTACAAATAAATCAGTATCATATCAAAATATAATCATACAACAACAACACCTTACATCAACTCAACCCCATCAATTATTATTATTATTATGAGGTGGTGCAAAATCATACACGTGTTGTTCTTTATTACCAAGATATTTACTACGATGGAAGGAAAGTGTGGGTGGATATTATTATTATTATTATTATTAATATTATTATTATTATTATTATTATTATTAATTATTATTATTATTATTATTAGTATTATTTTTATTATTATTATTATTATTATTATTATTATTATTATTATTATTATTATTATTATGAGGTGCTGCAAAGTCATACACGTGTTATTCTTTATTATAAAAGTTCTTTATTTATATAGTTGTTATTATGCTACTATTTCTATCCTATACAGTTGTTGTTGTTGTTGTTGTTGTTGTCATCATAATGGAGGGAGTGAGTGCCGGAGTGGTGTCGGAGGCGTGGTGGAGTGAAGCCTGTAAGAAGATGAAGAACGCCGTAGTGTTCCTTGATCCACCGGTCACCGAGAGTCTACATTGGAGTGGAGGCCTCGACAGACTGGCACAAGCCGGAGCCAAAAACGTTAAGGAATTCTCGTCTTTTGAGGTAAAATGTTAAGGAATTCTCGTCTTTTGAGGTAAAATGTTAAGGAGTTCTCGTCTTTTGAGGTAAAATGTTAAGGAATTCTCGTCTTTTGAGGTAAAATGTTAAGGAATTCTCTTCTTTTGAGGTAAAATGTTAAGGAATTCTCGTCTTTTGAGGTGAATCACTCGCTGTTTACTGTATTGAATTAACTGGAAAAAGGAGCCAAAAATGTTAAGGGGGTGCAGGAGTAGGGGGACAGGCTTGGGGGGGGGGACTGGGGGGGTGCGGGAATAGGGGGACAGGCTTGGGTGGTGTAGGAATAGGGGGACAGGCTTGGGGTGGGTAGAAAGCCTGTCCCCCTACTCCCGCACCCACCTAAACCCCCTCAAGCCTGTCCCCCTACTCCCACACCCCCTAAACCCCCCCTCCCAAGCCTGTCCCCTATTCCCGCACCCCCCTAAACCCCCCCCCAAGCCTGTCCCCCTACTCCCTCACCTCCCAACACTCCCCCCCCAAGCCTGTCCCCTACTTCCGCACCCCCCTAAACCCCCCCCCTCCCAAGCCTGTCCCCCTATTTCCGCACCTCCTTAACAACTCCCTTCTCTTCAACCAACAGCATGGAAACGAGGGTGACAAAAAAGCCGTATTCCTCATGAGTGAATCAGTATTGGGCATCACAGCTACCATCCTTCGTGACATAGTCCAAGCCTCACGATTCCAGTACTGTGTTGTGATATCATGTGCCCACCCGTGTGTTCTCTCCTATGCTCGTTACGGAGGCAGAGAAGCCGATGAGAACACGCTTTTGGCCGAACTGGAGAGAGATGTTCTAACTTGGATGGGAAACATGGTAGGCTTTGTTGTATTCATTTACTATACAGTCAATATATGAATAAGTACAGTTAACTCTCATTTTACACTTGTATATTGGGTGTGTAATGTAGTGTGTGTAATGAAACTGTGTACAGAAAACCCTCATTGTACAGTACACTTGTATATTGGGTGTGTAATGTAGTGTGTGTAATGAAACTGTGTACAGAAAACCCTCATTGTACAGTACACTTGTATATTGGGTGTGTAATGTAGTGTTGTGTGTAATGAAACTGTGTACAGAAAACCCTCATTGTACAGTACACTTGTATATTGGGTGTGTAATGTAGTGTGTGTAATGAAACTGTGTACAGAAAACCCTCATTGTACAGTACACTTGTATATTGGGTGTGTAATATAGTGTACAATAAGTGTTTTTTACAATACATACATACATTCATTACACACACACACACACACACACTATTTCACATACATAATGCCAGTGTAAAATGAGAATTGACTGTAGTAAGAGTGTGTGTGGTATTTGGTTCCAGAATTACACTGTGGAGGTTCTTTACTTTCCTCTGGTTGTGGTGCCGTATTCCAAGAGCCTCTTCTTCACACCACTCTTCTCCAAACTACAGCCCCTCCTACAGTCTGATGTTCCTCGACTCACCAAGCTAAACCAAGCCATGGCCAAGTCTGAGAAAGTCCGGTCATTGGAGAACTTAGGTTAGGAGTTAATAATTTATCTACTGTATTGATCTATAACTTTAATGCCTTCTTCCATCCTAACCATAACAAAAGAGTCTTTATATGATTGACTTGTCTAAAGTACACTCGCAATCCAAAATTTGTATCCAGGTCTTATTGAAGTTTCGAATCAGTTGACATACTAGTGAAACAATGTCAACGCTTATCCTGTTTCATATTTGCTTGAGCTCGCTAAATTGATACTCGATCAGGCCATTCGAAGCAAGGCTGGATACATATTTTGAATTACGAGTGTACATATACAGTCGACCCTTGATGTACAATGAATGGATATATTACTGTACTTGTATCCACCAGTCCTTCATTCAAGACCAACAAATGTTTTCACAGACTTCTATTATTCATTACCATACAGACAAACTAAGTTATTTACTGAGCCTGTGTTAAAAGGATAGTGTTAAATTAATGGGGTGTGGGAATAGGGGGACAGGCTTGGGGGGGGGGGAGGTTTAGGGGTGTGTGGGAGTAGGGGACAGGCTTAGGGGGGTTTTGGGGGGTGTGGGAATAGGGGGACAGGCTTGGGGGGGGGAGGTTTAGGGGTGTGTGGGAGTAGGGGAAAGGCTTAGGGGGGTTTTGGGGGGTGCGGGAGTAGGGGGACAGGTTGGTTGGCGGGGAAGGTAAGGGGGTGCGGGAATAGGGGACAGGCTTTCTACCCCTCCCCCCTCCCCAATGCTAATATAACCAGGTAGTTGCATTCTAAATCAGTTTTTATTCCAACAACAACATACGTAATTTACCATATGAGAACTGTATCTGTCATCTCTGTATTAAAACTGTATTACAACATTACTATAACTAATACATTACAACATTACTATAACTAATACATTACAACATTACTATAACTAATACATTACAACATTACTATAACTAATACATTACAACATTACTATAACTAATACATTACAACATTACTATAACTAATACATTACAACATTACTATAACTAATACATTACAACATTACTATAACTAATACATTACAACATTACTATAACTAATACATTACAACATTACTATAACTAATACATTACAACATTACTATAACTAATACATTACAACATTACTATAACTAATACATTACAACATTACTATAACTAATACATTACAACATTACTATAACTAATACATTACAACATTACTATAACTAATACATTACAACATCACTATAACTAATACATACATACATACGTAATTTACCACATGAGAACTGTATCTGTCATCTCTGTATTAAAACTGTATTACAACATCACTATAACTAATACATACGCAGGTGGAAATGAAGCGAACTTATGCTGCCGACTGTACACTCTGGTCGCAGTGAAAAAAAAAAATAAAGGAGGTGGAGAGAAGGTAGTTGATCATAATATTATACACTGATTTCAGGAGAGGTTGAATTCAGTCACTTACCCCACGACCTACGAGTGTTGATACGCCAGCTGGTATCGTGTGTCCACAGCCTCCTACAGGGTATGAATGCACGGGAGGAAATCTACACCCTCGGACACACAGCACGCATCATTGGAACCGAACTTGATGCCTTTACTCCGGCTAGACTCAGAAGGAAGGTGTGTTAAGGGGGTGCGGGAATAGGGGACAGGCTTGGGGGGGGGGGGACTTGGGGGGGTGCGGGAGTAGGGGACAGGATTGGGGGGGTATTGGGGGGGTGCGGGAGTATGGGACAGGCTTAGGGGGGGGGATTGGAGGGGTGCGGGAATATGGGACAGGCTTGGGGGGGGACTGGGGGGGTGCAGGAATAGGGGGACAGGCTTGGGAGGGGTAGAAAGCCTGTCCCCTATTCCTGCACCCCCCAAAACCCCCCCCAAGCCTGTCCCCTTACTCCCACAACCCCCAAAATCCCCCCCAAGCCTGTCCCCCTATTCCCACACCCCTTAACCAAATTTTTTTAAAGTGGTTGGTTGTCATTCCATATTGTTATAATCATTACTGTATTTATGTTATGATAGGAAGAAATATATTGGGTGAAGATATGGTTGTTGTACGAGTAGGTGTTATAATCATACTGTATTTTTGTTATGATAGGAAGAAAGATATTGGGTGAAGATATAGTTGATGTAAGAGTAGGTGTTATAATCATACTGTATTTTGTTTTGATAGGAAGAAATATATTGGGTGAAGATATGGTTGATGTACGAGTAGGCGATTATTGTTGTAGATGATTGTTTCTGTGAATGTGAAGAAATATATTGGGTGAAGATATGGTTGATATAGGCGATTATTTCTGTGAATGTGTATGTGTGTTATGAAGAAATATATTGGGTGAAGATATGGTTAATGTAGATGATTGTTTCTGTGAATGTGTATGTGCAATGTGAAGAAATATATTGTGTGAAGATATGGTTGTTGTTGTTGTTGTTGTTGTCGTGATTGTAGGTGATTATTTTAGATGATTATTTCCGATAACGTGTGTGTGTGTGTGTGTTATGTAACCCTTCCAACAGACAGCAAGCAACAAGGTATCCCTGGTGTTGGTCGACCGCAGTCTGGACGTCGTCGGGGCAGCGAGTCACGGAGGAGGAAAAACAGGCACACTGATGGGTAGAATATTGGACCTTCTACCGAGACTACCAGGACATCAGATCGACTCGGCTGTAAACATGTCACCACTCTGTTCGGTTCACCCGTGAGTTTGCAAGACAGATTTTTTTTTCTTCTGTGTGTGTGTCTATGCTTGTGTGTGTGTGTGTGTGTGTGTGTGTGTTTTTATCAATTTTTTTCTTCTGTGTGTGTGTGTATGCTTATGTGTGTGTGTGTGTGTGTGTGTGTTTTTATCAATTTTTTTCTTCTGTGTGTGTGTATGTTTATGTGTGTGTGTGTGTGTGTGTGTGTGTGTGTTTTTTTTTTTTTCAATTTGCTCGTGTGAATCATGTCTCTATATAACTGCTGTGTGTGTGTGTGTGTGTTTTTATCAATTTTTTTCTTCTGTGTGTGTGTATGCTTATGTGTGTGTGTGTGTGTGTGTGTTTTAAATTTGCTAGTGTGAATCATGTCTCTATATAACTGCTCTGTGTGTGTGTGTTTGTTTTTATCAATTTTTTTCTTCTGTGTGCGTGTATGCTTATGTGTGTGTGTTTGTTTGTTTGTTTTTTTTTCCATTTGCTAGTGTGAATCATGTCTCTATATGATTGCTCTGTGTGTGTGTGTGTTTTTATCAATTTGTTGCTGCTGTGTATGTGTGTTTATGTGTGTGTGTGTGTGTGTTTTTTTCAATTTGCTAGTGTGAATCATGTCTCTATATAACTGCTGTCTGTGTGTGTGTGTTTTTATCAATTTTTTTCTTCTGTGTGTGTGTATGCTTGCTGTGTGTGTGTGTGTTTGTATCAATTTACTGCTTTCTGTGTGTGTTTCTGTGTGACTGCTGTGTGTGTGTGTGTTTTTATCAATTTACTGCTCTGTGTGTTACTGTATGATTGCTGAGTGTGTGTTTTTATCAATATACTGCTGTGTGTGTTTCTGTATGATTGCTGTGTGTGTGTATTTTCATCAATTTGTTACTGCCTATCAACTTATTTTATTACTTACTTTTATTACTTTTTATTACTTTTTTAAATTTTATTACTTACTTTAATTACTTTTCATTACTTTTTTTATTTTATTTCTTACTTATATTACTTTTTATTTATTTTATTACTTACTTTTATTACTTTTCATTACTTTTTTTTATTTTATTACTTACTTTTATTAATTTTTATTATTTTTTTATTTTATTACTTACTTATATTACTTTTTATTACGTTTTATTTATTTTATTACTTACTTTTATTACTTTTTATTATTTTATTACTTACTTTTATTACTTTTTATTATTTTATTACTTACTTATATTACTTTTTATTACTTTTTTATTTTATTACTTACTTTCATTACTTTTTATTATTTTTTTTATATTTTATTACTTACTTTTATTACTTTTCATTACTTTTCTTATTTTATTACTTACTTTTATTACTTTTTATTACGTTTTTATATTTTATTACTTACTTATATTACTTTTTATATTTTATTACTTACTTTTATTAATTTTTATTACGTTTTATTTATTTTATTATTCAGGTTTTATTACTCACTGCCTATGATTTTATATGACAACAACCACAAACATACCCAGTCTCATAATTTTTATAGACAGAAAGTAAAGTATTAATTCTGAACATTTCGCCTCCCTCTTCAGCAGTACAGAGTTGAATGAGGGAGGTAGTTCCGAAAAAAAGTCCAGAATAAATACCTTCTGTCTATAAAGAGTGGTACTGTAGTTTTCTCAGCTCTTCACGTCATTCTAAATAACCACTTTCTCATTTTGGTGTCATTGTCTCAGGTCAGCCGAGTGGACACTAGTACCGGGATGTCTGGCACCACAAGGAAGAGAAGAGGAAGATAGAGGTGGTCAGGTGTTAAAGTCACTCATCACAGCATCAGAGAAGGAGACACTTACACTCATCAACAAACATGTGTGTACCTTACTTTTATCCATTCAAACTTGGTATCTGTCTCATTTGTCTCTCCTATACCCTGATATGTAAATGTAAAAGGTTTTAACTCTTAGTGATGATTAATACCATATGATTTAAAGTATAAAAACTATACTTTATTACATTATAAGTATCGTTGATCCATGATGTGTGTCTTGTACAGCCACAATCAAATATCCACCGACACTTTCCTTCCATCGTGCAAATAAATCTGTATCATATCAAAATATTATCATACAACAACAACACCTTACGTCAACTCAACCCCCTCAATTATTATTATTATTATTATGAGGTGCTGCAAAATCATACACGTGTTGTTCTTTATTACCAAGATATTTACTACGATGGAAGGAAAGTGTGAGTGGATATTTGATTGTGGCTGTACCAGTTTTTATCATATTGTTCCTTTAAGGGGGTGCGGGAGTATGGGACAGGCTTGGGGGGGGGTTTGGGGGGTGCGGGAATAGGGGGGACAGGCTTGAGGTGGGTAGAATGCCTGTAACCTATTCCTGCACCCCCCTAACCCCCCCCAAGCCTGTCACCTACTCCCGCACCCCCCCAAGCCTGTCCCCTACTCCTGCACCCCCCTAAACACCCCCCCCCCCCAAAGCCTGCCCCCCTACTCCCACACCCCCTTAATTAAAGTCCAAAATATGGAAAAAAAAAAAAAATATGGTTATCCACTTCTACCTGCTAATACTGTTGTTATTTTTTTTTAATAATACCTGCTAATAATACTGTTGTTATTATTTTTTTTTTTCAGGTACTGGAGGCTGCGTGTAGAAAGAAACATGACAGCGATGATGATGATGGTGGTGAAGGGAGAATAACAGTCGACAAGCTGCAAAATAACATACAACAGTTCGCCTCTGATGTTGACGCCTTCACTGATAATGCTGGTCTTCTTCAGGTAACTTAACCCATATTGTTTTTTCCTTTTTATATTATTGGAACACTGGTCTTATAATTATGGAACGCAAGTACATAATTTTTTAAGAAATTCTCATCTTTCTTCCCTTTTCATTCATTATTACAGTGAGATAATTGAAGCTTATATTTGTTTAATTAAAATCTGAGATAATTTAGGATCCTCTTTTATCTTTTATTATTATTATTATTATTATTATTATTATTATTATTATTATTATTATTATTATTATTATTATTATTATCCGGGTCACATGGTGGTTTTTTTTTTATGCATTTTTGATGAGGTAATTGATCAGCATATATGGTACCTATTTACTTAAGCAAATGTATACAGCTATTTTATTACTAACTCATATGTTTTTTTGTATTTTGTATAACTGATAGCTATAGATAAATGTTTAAAAAAATGTCTCGCTTGTATGTAGGTTAGATAGAATAGCAAACTCAGGCAGCCTCGAAAGGACCAGTAAGTTTGTTGCTGTTTGAATGTCCTTGTTTGTAATCCTTTGTAATCATTTGTAATCCTTTGTAATTCTTTGTAATCCTTTGTAATTCTTTGTAATCCTTTGTAATTCTTTGTAATCCTTTGTAATCCTTTGTAATCCTTTATAGCAAGGGTTGGCAGCAGTGGAGTGTTTATCAGACCCAAGATTCTCACACCTAGACCAACTACTCAGTCTGGAGAAGAGCATAACTCAATCCTTCAGTGACCCCGATGAAACTCCACCCTTTACACAGGTAGGATGGAATATTTCATAGTGGTGCATCTAGACTTCCTTTATACCTTCACTTTGTCTAATGTATAAACGAGGAAAAGGCTCTGCGTCACTTAATTTCTTCTATCTATCTATCTCTCTATAGCTCTGACGCCTCCAGTTCTCCCTGTTCCAACACTCCCTCCTTACTTGGTCCATCCCTCCTCTGCCCCTCACGTTTCTCTCCTTTACATACTCTTCCACTCTGTTCCAACACTCCCTCCTTACTTGTTCAAGCCCTCCTCTGCCCCTCATGTTTCTCTCCTTCACATACTCTTCCACTCTGTTCCAACACTCCCTCCTTACTTGGTCCATCCCTCCTCTGCCCCTCATGTTTCTCTCCTTCACATACTCTTCCACTCTGTTCCAACACTCCCTCCTTACTTGTTCAAGCCCTCCTCTGCCCCTCATGTTTCTCTCCTTCACATACTCTTCCACTCTGTTCCAACACTCCCTCCTTACTTGGTCCATCCCTCCTCTGCCCCTCATGTTACTCTCCTTTACATACTCTTCCGCTCTGTTCTGCCATCTAACCGGAGGTCTGCCTCTCACACCAGGTGCCACAACTTCACTTCCATACACTTTCTTTACAAACTCCTCACCTTGCATTCTCTCTACATGTCCAAACCACCTCAATGTATCACGTTTCACTCTCTCAACCACTCCACACTCAATACCAATTGCCTTCTCACTCATACCACTTAATTTCTTAGTACAGAATAATACAAATCGAGCCACGTATAATAACCCACCTAGCGTTCTACTGTGTATAATTATGACATCAATATTTTTCTCTCCACAGATCTTCCAAGTCCTCAAGACCAGAAAATCGCATGGAGTGAGCCTTGATGAAGTGCTCTCCCTGATGATGTATACAGTGTCCCTTGGTGGCCCTGAAGTCCTGAGTCAGAGGGATGAATACACACTGGTCAACCTTCTCTCTCAGGCCTTGGTGGAAGACAGGGAAAATCTATCTGACACACTCATGAATTTAGGTGAGATTAATACACTAAAATTAATTAAAGTGATATATACTGTACATTAAAATTTACTAAAGTGATATATACTGTACACTAAAATTAATTAAAGTGATATATACTGTACACCAAAATTAATTAAAGTGATATTATAATGTACACCAAAATTAATTAAAGTGATATATACTGTACATCAAAATTAATTAAAGTGATATATACTGTACACCAAAATTAATTAAAGTGATATATACTGTACATCAAAATTAATTAAAGTGATATATACTGTACACCAAAATTAATTAAAGTGATATATACTGTACACCAAAATTTATTAAAGTGATATATACTGTACACCAAAATTAATTAAAGTGATATATACTGTACACCAAAATTAATTAAAGTGATATTATAATGTACACCAAAATTAATTAAAGTGATATTATAATGTACACCAAAATTAATTAAAGTGATATATACTGTACACCAAAATTAATTAAAGTGATATTATAATGTACACCAAAATTAATTAAAGTGATATTATCATTATATATTTGGCCAGAAGTTGTCTTAGAGAATACTGATACATAGATACTGTTAATACATTATTGATACATGAGAAGTACACTCGCAATTCAAAATATGTATCCAGGCTTTGCTTCGAATAGTTTGACCGGGTATTATTAGGCGAGCTCAAGCAAATATGAAACAGTATAAGCGTTGTAATCGGTTCACTAGTATGTCAAATGATTCGAAACTTCAACAACAAGACCTGGATACAAATATGAAACAGGATAAGCATTGTAATTGGTTCACTAGTATGTCAAATGATTCGAAACTTCAACAACAAGACCTGGATACAAATATGAAACAGTATAAGCGTTGTAATTGGTTCACTAGTATGTCAAATGATTCGAAACTTCAACAACAAGACCTGGATACAAATATGAAACAGGATAAGTGTTGTAATTGGTTCACTAGTATGTCAAATGATTCGAAACTTCAACAACAAATATGAAACAGGATAAGCATTGTAATTGGTTCACTAGTATGTCAAATGATTCGAAACTTCAACAACAAGACCTGGATACAAATATGAAACAGTATAAGCGTTGTAATCGGTATGTAATAATTATCGTGTTACAGTTGGTGAGGAAGTGGATGAAGTGTCAGCATTGAAGACTGCACAAAGCGTGGCCGAGCAATTACACGCCCTCGCCTCAGCCAGACAACACCTTACCAACTACAGGTAAACACATACACATATTTCTAAATACTTCAAAATAGGGTTGTTGTTGTTGTTGTTGTTGTTGAAGTTCCTCACACTGTCTGGGTTGTTGTTGTTGTTGTTGAAGTTCCTCACGCTGTCTGGGTTGTTGTTGTTGTTGTTGTTGTTGTTGTTGATAAAAGTTCGTCAAGGTGTCTGGCCGAGCGGTGATTTCAAATACTGTACTTGCCCAAAAAAGTCTATTATTCTGATGTAATGATTGACTCCTCAGTTGCCTTGACACTCATTAATTAATACAAGTGTGTAAATTGTTATTATCCAGATTCTCAACAAAATTATATAAGTGTAAAATAATAAGATGTGTTGCCTTGACACTCGTTAATTAAGGGGGTGCGGGAGTAGGGGGACAGGCTTAGGGGGGTGCAGGAGTAGAGGACAGGCTTGGGGGGGTTTTGGAGGGTGCGGGAGTAGGGGGACAGGCTTAGGGGGGTGCAGGAGTAGAGGACAGGCTTGGGGGGGTTTTGGAGGGTGCGGGAGTAGGGGGAAAGGCTTAGGGGGGTTTGGGGGGTGCAGGAATAGGGGGACAGGCTTGGGGGGGGGGGGAGAAAGCCTGTCCCCTATTCCCGCACCCCCCTAACCCTCCCCCAAGCCTGTCCCCCTACTCCCACACTCCCCAAAGCCTGTCCCCTACTCCCGCACCCCCCTAAACCCCCCCCAAGCCTAGCCTGTCCCCTATTCCCGCACCCCCTTAATACAAGCGTGTAAATTGTTATTATCCAAATTCTCAACAAAATTATAAGTGCAAATAATACAAGTGTGTAAATTATTATCAAGATTCTCAACAAAATTATAAGTGTAAAATAATAAGACGTGTAACCCCAGACAGGTACATCGTTCTGGCAACAGTGTACAACCAGCCGAGTATCAAGGTCTCCTGAGGCGTTTGGTCCGAGACTGTCTGACGGCACCTCAAGGAGAAATCACCGACCTGGAATATAAGTCCGCTGGATTCAAGGATCTAATTAAAACTGGATTCAGGTAAGTCAATCCCACAGTTGGTATTTTGCTTCATGTCACAGATAGAGTTGTCAATTTATTTTATATGGTATTTTTCTATAATGATTTTCCTGAATATACAGATAGAGTTTTATTTTATTTTATATGGTATTAACCTGAATATATAGATAGAGTTTTATTTTATTTTATATGGTATTAACTATAAAGATTTTCCTGAATATACAGATAGAGTTTTATTTTTATTTTATATGGTATTAACTATAAAGATTTTCCTGAATATATAGATAGAGTTTTATTTTATTTTTTATTAGGCTTTATACCCATTACTGAGACTTCATACCCATTACCGAGACTTCATACCCATTACTGAGACTTCATACCCATTACTGAGACTTCATACCCATTACTGAGACTTCATACCCATTACCGAGACTTCATACCCATTACTGAGACTTCATACCCATTACCGAGACTTCATACCCATTACTGAGACTTCATACCCATTACTGAGACTTCATACCCATTACCGAGACTTCATACCCATTACCGAGACTTCATACCCATTACCGAGACTTCATACCCATTACTGAGACTTCATACCCATTACTGAGACTTCATACCCATTACTGAGACTTCATACCCATTACTGAGACTTCATACCCATTACCGAGACTTCATACCCATTACTGAGACTTCATACCCATTACCGAGACTTCATACCCATTACTGAGACTTCATACCCATTACTGAGACTTCATACCCTTTACCGAGACTTCATACCCATTACTGAGACTTCATACCCATTACTGAGACTTCATACCCATTACTGAGACTTCATACCCATTACCGAGACTTCATACCCATTACCGAGACTTCATACCCATTACTGAGACTTCATACCCATTACTGAGACTTCATACCCTTTACCGAGACTTCATACCCATTACCGAGTGTTAATTTACTACTTTCAGATTGTTTGTAAGTGTAAGTAAGCTTCATACCCATTACCGAGACTTTATACCCATTACTGAGACTTCATACCCATTACCGAGTGTTAACTTACTACTTGCTACCCATTACCGAGACTTCATACCCATTACCGAGTGTTAATTTACTTTCAGATTGTTTGTAAGTGTCAGTAAGCCAATGCCCCGTGACGCCCAGACCATGTTGTTGTATGTCATCGGTGGAGTGAGTGCTGGTGAGGTGAGGGAGTTGGAACACGAGGTGGCTTCAATCTCTCCATCTTGTCGTGTAGTCCTGGCCTCCTCACATCTTACCTATGCACAGGATATGATTACCAGGATATTAAAGCCTAATCCTTATCTACAGTAACATTGCACAGGATATGATTACCAGGATATTAAGACCTAATCCTTATCTAAAATAACATTGCACAGGATATGATTACCAGGATATTAAGGCCTAATCCTTATCTAAATTAACATTGCACAGGATATGATCACAAGGATATTAAGACCTAATCCTTATCTAAACTAATATTCCACCACCCATACAGGATTTAGGACATCTTCATTTTAGAGTTTTGGGCATAGCATTAGAGATTATATATATTGAGGTTGGTATTATTGAGGGGGAAGTTTGATGTTGGTAATTCTGGAGCAAGTGAATCCTCCAAGCTATTCCAAGCAACAGAACACCATTATTTTTGCTCTTCTGGTCCTGTTTCCTAGCATATTTTGGAGGAATCAAGGCACTCCAATGTACCAGATTATGAATTACCACCTTAAACTTACTCTTCAATAAAAAGATGTTTCATTGCTAAATTCACATTGCAAAATAATAGGAATTAAGTTACAAAGAGAAAGAACAATTCCTCAAAGAAGTAGTTTAATAATACCACCATTATTGTTGTTGTTGTTGTTGTTGTTGTTTGTGATTCTGGTAGTCGTGGTTCACAATGTTATGAATCTGATGGCCTGTGGAAAAGTCTGTAACAAGTGGTAGAGCACAAGGCTGGAGTCCTGCACCAGGTAATCTTTTTTGGTGTGTAACTCCAAGTGGAATTTGTAAAGTGTGGAGTTTGTAAAGAAGGTGTACGATAGTGAAGTTGTGGGACCTGGTGTGAGAGGCAGACCTCCGGTTAGATGGCAGAACAGAGTGGAAGAGTATGTGAGAGAGAGAAGTGTGAGGGGGGGAGGGGGGATGGAGAAAGTAAGGAGGGAGTGCTGGAACAGGGAAAACTGGAGACACTTCTGCCATGGCCACCCCCTTGGTGGAAGTTCCCGGAGGGAACGAGGTGTCGGAGCTATAGATAGATAGAACTCCTTTGGGTAGCCACAAGGTTATTTACTCCTACTGTTTCACCACTAGGAACTTAGGGGTTGGCAGCTCTTGGTAAATCTGGAGCAACTAATTCTTCCAAGCTCTTCCAAGTAACGGGCCATCGATCATTATTTTCTGTTTATCTGGTACTGTTTCCTGGCATACTTTGGAAGAATTAAGGCACTCCAATGTACACTCACAATCCAAAATATGTATCAAGGCTTGCTTCGAATAGCCTGATCGAGTATTAAGCGAGCTCAAGCAAATATGAAACAGGATAAGCATTGTTGTAATTAGTTCACCAGTATGTCAAATGATGCGAAACTTCAACAACAAGACCTGAATACAAAGATGAAACAGGATAAGCATTGCAATTTGTTCACCAGTATGTCAAATGATTCGAAACTTTAACAACAAGACCTGGATACAAAGATGAAACAGGATAAGCATTGCAATTGGTTCACCAGTATGTCAAATGATTCAAAACTTCAACAACAAGACCTGGATACAAATTTTGGATTGCGAGTGTACCAAAAGTGTATTTAATTCCCTCTTAAATAACCTAGCTAGAATAATTCAGCCTCAAACCTCTTATAGTTTACCCCTGAATGGTATCTTACAGGACAATATATATGAGTATTATATTACCCTTGGCCTAATTATCGGATCTGTAACTATATATATTAGCAGTAATACCAATCCTACATAACCATACATATCTGTTAATTAATTAGCCAAAGGGTGCTCAAATATTTTTTAAGGTACAGTCGTGGTCAATAATAATCATCCACATATGGGTATCTCAAACAATTTACTGTCTAATGTTTTCACGTTCAAAATAATTATGATGTTATTGTTTTAAGTAGTGCATAGCTGCTTGTAGTAAATTAAAAGTTGGTAGTTAATGTGTGTGTATGTGTGTGTATGTTATTGTTTTAAGTAGTGCATAGCTGCTTGTAGTAAATTAAAAGATGGTAGTTAACGTGTGTGTATGTTATTGTTTTAAGTAGTGTGTAGCTACTTGTATTAAATTAAAAGATGGTAGTTAACGTGTGTGTGTGTGTGTGTGTGTGTGTTATTGTTTTAAGTAGTGTGTAGCTGCTTGTAATAAATTAAAAGTTAGTAGTTAACGTGTGTGTGTGTGTGTGTGCATGTGTTATTGTTTTAAGTAGTGTGTAGCTGCTTGTAGTAAATTAAAAGATGGTAGTTAATCTATTTATTGGAAAGTTTATCATCTTAGGAACAGAGGGAAGCTGTCAAACTCTTACGTGAGTTACCCCTATATGGATGATTATATTTGACCGCGACTGTACAAAACTGTTCTGTATATTTTGTACCCAACTGACTTGCATAATTTGTTTGTTTCTGCAATGTTCTATATTGACCTTCTATCATATCATAGCATAGTATAATATATTTACTGTATTGTAATCAGTAATGAATTCTTGTTGACAAGTTATTCTACTTTTCCTTCCTTCCTTTATCATTTAACATTTATTTTGAGGTATAATGATAATGTTTTGCTCACTTCAGTAATGTGTAGAAAAATGGGTATTTATTGAAAGAATTACCGTTTTGCAGCAGTGTTGCCAGATCCGGCTAGGTCCCAGTATTTTGCCCCGGTCATTTCCAGTACTTTATCACGGTTATTTCCCGGTAGTTTGTCCAGGTTAGGTCCCAGTAGTCTGTCCAGGTTAGGTCCCGGTAGTCTGTCCAGGTTAGGTCCCGGTAGTCTGTCCAGGTTAGGTCCCGGTAGTTTGTCCAGGTTAGGTCCCGGTAGTCTGATGCAGTCTAGGTTAGGTTAGGTCAGGTCAGGTAAGGTCAGGCTAATTTCAAAATGCCTCATATGAATGAAAAATGTATCAAAAGCAGTCGATGCATCTACTGGTACAATACAAATACATTAGTAACATTTCTTTTATTATTCTTATCATTGCATACATCAGGAGGGAAAGGAAGACAAGAGAGGAAGGAAGAAAGGAATTAAAGGGATTGGGTTGGGTCTGAAGGAGTGCCCAAACCCGAATAAGATTAATTAAGGGGGTGCTGGAATAGGGGCTCAGGCTTGGGGGGGGTGGGGGTTAGGGGGTGCGGAAGTATGGGGACAGGCTTGGGGAGGGGGTTAGGGGGGTGCGGGAGTAGGGGACAGGCTTTCTACCCACCCCAAGCCTGTCCCCCTATTCCCGCACCCCCCTAACCCCCCCCAAGCCTGTCCCCCCTACTCCCGCACCCCCTAATAATATCTAAATTAAAAAGTATATAATGATTTTCCACGCATATATTGATTTAAAAAACAGTATGTGTAAAAAAATCATAATATACTTTTTAATTTATATATTATTATGATTTTTCACAAATATATTATTGTATTATTTTCTGTGGCCACGTGAGTCCTAAGTAAACCAATGTTGCCAAGTTTTCAATTTTTTCCCTAGACATGGGGAATTAGAGATACTCAATGGGGAAATTATATAAAGATTGTTCAAGGGTATATGGGAAAATTTCTACCAGACGAAATTTAAAAAAAAATCACAAAAAATGGTAATTAAATGGACTAGTGTCTTTAAGATTAATTAAAAAGGGAATTTGTGAGGTAAAAAGGAAAATTCTGATGTTGAAGTTGAAGTAAAAAGGAAAATTCTGATGTAGAAGCTGAAATAAATAGGAAAATTCAGATGTGGAAGCTGAAGCGAAAAGAGAAATTCGGATGTAGAAGCTGAGATAAAAAGAGAAATATTGATGTTGAAGCTGAGTTAAAAAGGGAAATTCTGATTTGGAAGCTGAGATAAAAAGGGAAATTCTGATGTTGAAGCAGAGATAAATATATATGGAAATTCAGGATATAAATAGATAAATTCTGATGTAGAAACTGAAGTAAAAAGGAAAATTCAGATGTGGAAGCTGAGATAAAAAGGAAAATTCGTGATATTCTGATGTAGAAGTTGAAGTAAAAATGAAAATTCAGATGTAGAAGCAGAGATAAATAAGGAAATTCAGGAGATAAAAAGGGAAATTCTGATATGGAAGCTGAAATAAATAGGATAAAGCTGAGGTAAAAAAGGGAAATTCAGATATGGAAACTGAGATAAATATATAGAAATTCAGGAGATAAAAAGGGAAATTCTGATATTGAAGCTGAGATAAAAAGGGAAATTCTGATGTAGAAGCAGAGATAAAAAGAGAAATTCAGATGTAGAAACTTAGATAAATAGGAAAATTCTGATATGGAAGCTGAAATAAATAGGATAAAACTGAGGTAAAAAAAGGGAAATTCTGATAAGGAAACTGGGGAATTATCTTGAAAACAGAGATGGCAACACTGACTGGTGGATGTAAACAAACCCTTGAAGTAACAAACAATACATGAGTTAACTTGGTATAGTAATGAGGATGCGCTCTTTCATCCCTAATATTGTAAGTTTTTCATCGATATTAATGTATTTTGTTATCATTAGTACATTATTTGTGTCTTATATAACGTAATAAAGTGATAATAATACAAATTTAGTGATAATAATAAAGTAATATAGTGAAATAAGATTACACGTGATTCTCTTTCATCCCTAATATTGTAAGTTTTCCATCGATATTAATGTATTTTGTTGTTATTAGTACATTATTTGTTGTCTTATATAACGTAATGTGGTATAATATAGTGAAAATTATATAGTAATGATGGGTAATATAGTGAAATAAGATTACACGTGATTCTCTTTCATCCCTAATATTGTAAGTTTTTCATCAATATTAATGTATTTTGTTGTTATTAGTACGTTATTTGTGTCTTATATAACGTAATAAAGTGATAATATAGTGACAATAATATAGTAATGATGGGTAATATGGTGAAATAAGATGCACACGTGATTCTCTGTACCGATTCTCTCTTTCATCCCTAATATTGTAAGTTTTTCATCGATATTAATATGTTTTTTTGTTATTAGTACATTATTTGTTGTCTTATATAACGTAGTGTGATATAATATAGTGATAATAATACAGTAATGATGGTTAATATAGTGAAATATAATCTACACGTGATGCTCTCTTTCATCTCCAATATTGTAAGTTTTCCATCGATATTAAAGTATTTTGTTGTTATTAGTAGATTATTTGTATCTTATATAACGTAATGTGATATTATATAGTGATAATAATACAGTAATGATAGTTAATATGGTGAAATAAGATTACACGTGATTCTCTTTCATCCCCAATATTGTAAGTTTTCCATCGATATTAATGTATTTTGTTATCATTAGTACATTATTTGTGTCTTATATAACGTAATATAGTGACAATAATATAGTAATGATGGGTAATATAGTGAAATAAGATGCACACGTGATTCTCTGTACCGATTCTCTCTTTCATCCCCAATATTGTAAGTTTTTCATCGATATTAATGTATTTTTTTGTTATTAGAAGATTATTTGTTGTCTTATATAACGTAATGTAGTATAATATAGTGAAAATTATACAGTAATGATGGTTAATATAGTGAAATAAGATTACACGTGATTCTCTTTCATCCCCAATATTGTAAGTTTTTCATCAATATTAATGTATTTTGTTGTTATAAATACATTGTTTGTTGTCTTATATAACGTAATGTGATATAATATAGTGAATTTTAGTGATCATAATAAAGTAATGTGGTGAAATAAGATCTACACGTGATGCTCTCTTTCATCCCCATCGATATTAATGTATTTTGGGTTTTTGTTGTTATTAATACAGTGTTTGTATCTTATATAATGTAATGTGATATAATATAGTGATAATAATACAGTAATAATTGGTAATATGGTGAAATAAGATGGACATGTGATTCTCTCTTTAGTTTGGGTTTCTTATGGTACCCGAGGACATAGTTTTAAGATCCAGGTTAGCTGTTACTTCTTGTTGGATATTCTATGCCCCGCTCCACCAGCAGATGGGGTATTTATTGAAAGAATTACCGTTTTGTAGCAGTGTTGCCAGATCCGGCTGGGTCCCAGTATTTTACCCCTGTCATTTATTGTACTTTATCACGATTATTTCCCGGTAGTTTGCCCAGGTTAGGTCACGGTAGTTTGCCCAGGTTAGGTCCCGGTAGTCTGATGTGGTCTAGGTTAGGTTAGGTCAGGTCAGGTAAGGTCAGGCTAATTTCAAAATGCCCCATTTGAATATTCCCTATCTTGGAAATGGGGCATTTGCGGAGGAAATGCCATAGAAGAAAATAGTCTTAGAATGGTCTAAATAAGTGGGTAATGAAGGTAGAAAAACCGTACGCAATAACGGTAATTCATTCAATATTTACCGCAGATGGTTCTCCGCAGGGCCTCTCTCAATATTGTTAAACACTATAATCATTTGTAATACTCATATCATCCGTGTCGTAACACCCAGCCAACAGATGTGTTTTCAGTCTTTTTTTTTTTAATCGTGCAATTTTCACTATTCCAGGAATATTAAAAGGTGGAACTCACTCTCAGAGGGTATACTGTTAATACACCAAACCTAAGATGTTTTAGATTACTCCTACATGCAGAATTGGGAAACTTCTCTTTATGAATATTGCTGAAAACTGAATGCTTGCTTACAAATCTCATCACTCCTCCTTTTTCCTTTTTACAACCATCTACTAACTGTCCTACACATCCTATTGACCGTCAGTAGTTGTTTTTCCATATTGGGGTACATCTCCCCAACCACCACATTATATTCCTAATACCATTATGTCTGAACACCTGGCTGGAGTACCCTAGCCTTGACTTGGGCTTCTGCTCGCTCCTAGCCGTTGCTGCTGTGAGCTGAGTGGGTAGAAAGCCTGTCCCCTATTCCCACACCCCACAAGCCTGTCCCCCTACTCCCGAACCCCCCCAAGCATGTCCCCCTACTCCCGCACCCCCCTAAACCCCCCCCCCAGCTTGTCTCCCTATTCCCGCTCCCCCTTTAAGTGAAAGCGTGTGTTTTATATATTTTATCAACTTGTTTCAGGAGGAGCCGCCAGAGTCTGATGATTCTGGAGATGAGATTCCCCCCGGTGGCATCTTTAATGTGGCTGTAGTGGGTGAGGAGAACGACGACGACCTTGATGCCAGTAACAGTGACCACGACGACGCCATGAACCTCCCGGGTGACGACACCATCGATAACGAGGTGTGTTGTGTGTGTTGTGTTGTGTTGGAGGTGTATATATTGATGGTAAAGATTTATTAACACACACACACAATATAATTATACCCACACACCAACGTGGCCAATATGTTTCTCTTACCTAACCTTGGGAAACTCACCAGAAAAACAAACAAATTGGTTACGACATTTTGCAATTTTTATATAAAGTGTTTTTTGAAATATTAACAACTTGTGTATTTTCCTTTGTATTGTACTTTTACAGGGTAGTCCAAACATGAATGATGATGAAGATGATGATGACGATGATGATGACGACGACGACGATGATGATGATGACGAAGACAATCAAGGGGATAATGAAGATGACAGCAGTGAAAGTGACTGGATGGTAAGTTACCTTTAATTTGAGCACAAAATAATACTGTGATATATAGCCTACTACTTTTTATCCTTAAGAAGGTATTTGTTTTTTTTTGTATTACTGGCTGCAGGCTCCAAGAATTAGTTAGCTGCAATACAACATTATTATTAGGTTTGTTATTTTTGAGAGTTTACAAGATGCAGAAAATGTAAGACTATGTAACTGCAATACAACATTATTATTAGGTTTGTTATTTTTGAGAGTTTACAAGATGCAGAAAATGTAAGGCTATGTAACTGCAATACAACATTATTACTAGGTATGTTATTTAGCAATCACCGAGTCTCTTGGTAGAACATTCATTGCAGTACTTACAGAATAATGACCTCTCTTTCTTTCCATATAGCCTGTGTAAGAATTCCCGTGGCCAACCGTACCTGTATGTGTGTCTGTCTCTAAAATGCTACCTTACCTATATTTACACAGAGCGACAGTTCCTCCAGTTCAGTGGAAGCCAACATATCACTACAGGAGATATTTGGAGTCAAACCCAATCCTGAAGCCAATAGAGACCACCCACCGGACTTGAAAGCAGACAGTGGTATCGTTGATCTCTGTTTCCATCCTGAAGTGGAATTCCTCTCAGCTGCCACAATGGATGGAGAAGTAATGATGTGAGTTAACCTTTCCCATTTTGGTATATTCTATCTTTCATTCCTTCCCTCTCACTCAAATCTCATATCTCCCTGTACAGTATTTTCTTTTTTCCTTCCTTCCTTCCCTCTCACTCAAATCTCATATCTCCCTGTTGCATATGACTTTCTTTCTTTTTTCCTTCCTTCCCTCTCACTTCAAATCTCATATCTCCCTGTACAGTACTTTCTTTTTTCCTTCCTTCCCTCTCACTCAAATCTCCCTGTTGCCTATGTGTACTTTCCTTTTGTTATGTTATGGAAATTGTGGCTGTTAATTATATATGTCGGTAAATTTTCACTTGTATAAAAATAAAATACAAACTCCATGGTTGATAATAAAGATATAGCCTACTGTATGTGTACTACTCCCACACACCCCTAAACTCCCCCCCCCCCAAGCCTGTCCCCCTACTCTTGCACCCCCCCAAGCCTGTCCCCCTACTCCCACACACCCCTAAACCCCCCCCCCAAGCCTGTCCCCTATTCCTGCACCCCCCCAAGCCTGTCCCCCTACTCCCACACACCCCTAAACCCCCCCCAAGCCTACCCCCCTAAACCCCCCCTATTCCTGCACCCCCTTAAGCATGAAACAACACTTACATCTCTATTATTATTATACCACAGTTATCGGTACAGTAGAGAGGAGGTGGAAGAAGTCACCAGGTTCTCACACCACAAGAAGTCATGTTGAGCCTGTCCCCCTATTCCCACACCGCCCTAAACCTCCCCGACCCCCTGCACCCCCCTAACCCCCCCCCCCAAGCCTGTCCCCCTACTCCCACTCCCCCCTAAGCCCACCCCAAAGCCTGTCCCCCTACTCCTGCACCCCCCCAAGCCTGTCCCCTTATTCCCGCACCCCCCCAAGCCTGCCCCCCTAAACCCCCAACACTTACATCTCTCTTATTATTTACCACAGTTATCGGTACAGTAGAGAGGAGGTGGAAGAAGTCACCAGGTTCTCACACCACAAGAAGTCATGTCGGGCCGTGACTTACAGCGAGGACGGTACACACATCTTCACCATCAGTAAGGACAAATCGTTGGCAATCGTCGACATCCAGAATTCGGCCGTTGTGCGACACATACGCGACGCACACGAAGCTCCAATATTCAGCTTCCTCGCCGTCGATCAAAACCTTATTGCCAGCGGAGATGACGATGGAACGGTATGTTATGGAGAAGGGTTTAGGGGGGTGCGGGTGGTTTTTGGGGTATGCAGGCGTAGGGGGACAGGCTTGGGGGAGGTTTAGGGGGGTGCGGGAGTAGTAGGGGGACAGGCTTGGGGGTGGGGGACTGGGGGTGTGCGGGAATAGGGGGACAGGCTTGAGGGGGGTAGAAAGCCTGTCCCTCTATTCCCGCACCCCCCTAAACCCCCCCCCCCCCCAAGACTGTCCCTCTACTCCTGCACCCCCCTAAACCCTCCCCAAGCCTGTCCCACTACTTCCGCACCCCCCTAAACCCCCCCACCAAGCCTGTCCCCCTACTCCCACACCCCCCAAGCCTGTCCCCCTATTCCCACAACTCCTTAACCTTACATTGAAGATTATGGATGAAATTTTTGTACTGGTGTGAATGGTAATAACATTTTTTTATTAATATTGGTAGAATATATAGTGGCCTACCAAAGAACTTATATACATGTCTAATTACCGTAACTATCTCAAACAGGTGAAGCTTTGGGACCTGAGGAAACCCAAGTCTCTAAACAGTTTCAAGTGTGGAGAACAGACCGTGATGTGTATGGTGGCCGACGAAGCCAAGAGCACCCTGTGTGTGTCTGTCAGTGATGGGTCCATTGCTGGCTTTAACCTCAAATCTAGACAACTTGAGGTCCAGGTAATGTTGCCAAAAAAAATGTTGGTCAAAAAATGTTGGCTTAAAAAATGTTGGTCAAAAAATGTTGCTTAAAAAATGTTGGTTGCTTAAAAAATGTGGCTTAAAAAAAGTTTGTTGCTTAAAAAATGTTCCTTAAAATATGTGCTTAAAAAAATGTTGCTTAAAAAATGTTGGCTTAAAAAATGTGGCTTAAAAAGTGTTGCTTAAAAAAATGTTGGTAAAAAAATGTTGCTTTAAAAATGTTTGTTTCTTAAAAAATGTTGCTTAAAAAAATGTGGCTTTAAAAAATGTGGCTTAAAAAAATGTGGCTTAAAAAATACTATCAATCACGTCAAATCATATTCCCTTAAGGGGGTGCGGGAGTAGGGGGACAGGCTTGGGGGGGTGCGGGAGTAGGGGGACAGGCTTGGGGGGGTGCAGGAGTGGGGGGACAGGCTTGGGGGGGTGCGGGAGTAGGGGGACAGGCTTGGGGGTTGCTGGAGTAGGGGACAGGCTTGGGGGGGTGTGGGAGTATGGGGACTGGGGTGGTGCGGGAGTAGGGGGACAGGCCTGGGGTGGGTGCGGGAATAGGGGGACAGGCTTAAGGTGGGTAGAAAGCCTGTCACCTATTCCCGCACCTCCCTAACCCCCTCCCCCACCCAAGCCTGTCCCCCTACTCCCGCACCTCTCAAAACCCCCCCTATTCCGGCGGCACCCCCTTAAGGATTTGCCTTTTCAACAGCACCACTTTGATGTCCACAGTTTCATTTTATTTTTCTCTTTTTTTTTTTTTTCACTTTTCTTTCTGTTCATGTAAATATTGTGTAATGTATCTATCTAAAGTAATGCTAGATGTTGGATTTGGTACTTATTCTCAATATAAGATAATAATAATGATAATAATAATAATAATAATAATAATGATAATGATAATGATAATAATAATGATAATAATAATAATAATGATAATAATAATAATAAACAACCAGATATTATACCTTTATTTTGACAGTTCCAACAAGGCCCCTATATATTATAACTTTTGGGTTTAACTTCTCACTCTCTTGGCTTGAAATTTTACCCTATATTATTTCCATTTCCTTTCCTGCTTCCTGTCACATCCCTCTATTTATCACCTTTTCTTCAGGCGCTATATGACCACGCTGTTGCGGCGCCTAATATCAAACAATCAACCTCACACATACATATAATACCAAGTTTAAAGACTACTGCTAAATTTAATCATCTTATATCAATGAAATAATATCTACATTTTCTTATTTTTAACTTTAACATATCATATATTATTGAAATATCACATTCACTTGACATGTGCAAATTATTTAGTGATATTAAAATCAGTAAATTGTTACAGTCAATTCTTATTTTACACTGGCATTATGTATGTGAAATAGTGTGTGTGTGTGTGTGTAATGAATGTATGTACTGTAAACACTTATTGTACACTATATTACACACCCAATATACAAGTGTACTGTACAATGAGGGTTTTCTGTACACAGTTTCATTACACACACTACATTACACACCCAATATACAAGTGTACTGTACAATGAAGGTTTTCTGTACACAGTTTCATTACACACACACACTACATTACACACCCAATATACAAGTGTAAAATGAGAGTTAACTGTATTTTTCTCTCACTGCATCAATCAGTCCGAGTTGTACGGAAGTGAAATGACCTCCATGAGTCTGATACGTGACGAGACCAGACTGGCGGTGGGCTCTGGGGAAGGAACACTCTTCATCTTCAAGTGGGGAGAGTTTGGCTTTCACATCGATCGGTTCTCTGGACACCCGGATCAGATTCACTGTGTTGTGCCCATCACAGACCGCATGTTACTCACCGGATGTGAAGACGGTATTATCAGGTAAGGAGTGAGTTCATGTTTTAATTATGGGGGAAGTTTGGTTGTGTTGGTAAATCTGGAAACACCGAATTCTCCAAACTATTCCAAGCAACAGAACAATAATCTTTTACATGTATTATCATCTAACAAATATAATTAATTCTTAAGGATGAGTGGTACAAGAAAAGTATAATAATATTAATAATAATAATAATATGTTATATTATAATTCAGGGCAGTACATCTATACCAACATCGGTTCGTTGGTGTCGTCGGACAACATAAAGACTTTGGAGTTGAGAATATGTCTGTGTCCTGTGATGGAAAACTTCTGGCCTCGTGTGCAATGGATGAAGTGGTACGCTTCTGGAATATTGACTACCTCTATAATACCAGTGTTGAACATAGAAAGAAGGTGAGTTACAGTTTCATAACCATATCAGATTTTATTTTATATATATATGTGCTAAACCATGCTAAAAAAATTATAACTATCCTAGAATCTTTGTCTTTCAATTATATATATATATAATTGAAAGGCAAAGATTCTAGGATAGTATTAGTATCAAATTGGTTATAATTTAGCATGGTTTATTCTTCTGACTTGCCTGGCATCAGTGTTTACAGAATACAGTACAGTGGAGGTGTTCTTCAGGTGTAGTGAAAGGAAGATATATTTATTATTACTTCTCTTTGTTTTATTAATCCAGTATTATACTTTCCTTTACCCCAGGGTGGCAAAAGGCGCCGAGACTTCAACCTGGAATCGTCCAAGTGTCGTAACAGCTACGAGTTCTTTACCGATCTGCCCAAGAAGTTGGAGTCTGACGATGAAGGCGGTCCAGTTGCCGGCCCCAGTCACACCACGTAATAAGACTCACCTTGTGATTATGGCAGTCACTCGGAATAAATTAAGGGGGTGCGGGAGTAGGGGGCAGGGTTGGGGGGTGCGGAAATAGGGGGAAAGGCTTGGGGGGGGTTGCGGGAATAGGGGGACAGGCTTGGGGGGAGTAGAAAGCCTGTCCCCTATTCCCGCACCCCCCTAACCCCCCCCCCCTCAAGCCTGTCCCCCTACTCCTGCACCCCCCAAACCCCCCACCCCTTATTCCCACACCCTCTTAACTAACCTTCCTACACACAGTCAACTCTTGTGTGTATCAATAACGGAGTACATGTCGGTGTTTCAGGGTCGATTCCACAGTGGTATTGTTGGTTAGTTAGCTTCCCAACCAACCAACCACACTTGTAAGGCTTCATTATTTCCCAAAAGCTGAGTACAGTATCCACATTCACAAAATCTATCCAACAGTTAGATAATGATGATCACTGTATAGTTTACTCACCAAATTCATTAAATAATTCACCCATAAGTCATTTACACGGCAAACATTCTTTCGTCTGCGTGCTTACAAACCACAACGAACGACTGTGGAATCGACCCCATGTCCTTTTCATAAATGTAAAGTTACATTGTCACACATTTTTCATATGAATACAGTCAACATGTGTCAAGTTGCATTATTTGGGTAAAGAGTAATTTTTCTGTTTAAATAAATATATTCTTATGTTAAATAACAAGATATTTTTTTGTTTTCTTGATAGAAGGAATGTAATGTATGCATCATTATAATATATTTAAAAATTGTAGGCAGAATTAGTAAGTCACTCTGAGAAGACTATAGAATTTCTGCAATTAATTTCACTAAAAGAAATGACTGAAAATTAGTTTTTGTAATTTCTTTACCTCGTGGGTAAAGTAATGTGTCAACCCCAACCCCCATCATGTGTATTAAGGGGGTGCGGGAGTAGGGGACAGGTTTGGGGGGGTGCGGGAATAGGGGGACAGGCCTGGGGTGGGTAGAAAGCCTGTCTCCTAACCCTCCCCCCAAGCCTGTCCCCCTACTTCCGCACCCCCCTAACCCTCCCCCCAAGCCTGTCCCCCTACTCCCGCACCCCCCAAGCCTGTCCCCCTACTCCCGCACCCCCCAAGCCTGTCCCCTATTCCTGCACCCCCCTACTCCCGAGCCCCCCAAGCCTGTCCCCCTACTCCCACCCCCCGAAGCCTGTCCCCTTACTCCCGCAGCCCCCCAACCCTGTCCCCCTATTCCCGCACCCCCCAAGCCTGTCCCCTTATTCCCGCACCCCCTTAAGGTAACCATGAATGAGAGGGGTAATAGTTAGGTTGTGGTTTAACTAATTATATTTTAGTTTTTTTGTGAGATATTTAGTATATTTTCAAATACGTATTATATTTATAATAACGACACATCAGCAGCAGTAAGCTATATATTTGTCTCACACACAAAAGAGAACTTGACAATTATTTTTTTTGTATATCTTTTGGGATTTTATTATTGTACAGTGTACAGGTATAGCCACAATTAAATATCCACCCACACTTTCCTTCCATCGTGGTAAATATCTTGGTAATAAAGAACAACACGTGTATGATTTTGCACCACCTCATAATAATAATAATAATAATAATAATAATATCCACCCACACTTTCCTTCCATCGTAGTAAATATCTTGGTAATAAGAACAACACGTGTATGATTTTGCAGCACCTCATAATAATAATTGAGGGGGTTGAGTTGACGTAAGGTGTTGTTGTTGTATGATTATATTTTGATATGATACCGATTTATTTGCACGACGGAAGGAAAGTGTCGGCGGTTATTTGATTGTGGCTGTACACTCGACCTCAGGAATTCATATACACCAACCACTGTGACATCAAGGGTTCGTACCAACTAGAAAATTTTATACATTAATTATTTCCCAACACCAAACTTTTGTAGTAATGTCGTTCGTTTGGGTAATACGTGAATCAAGCGGAACAATCCCTACTCCATGTCTGTGTAGAATAAAAACACCTCTTAATTTTGGGAGATAAAGATTCCTCCTAACTATTCCCAGCAACAGGCCACCATTATTTCTGCTAATCTGGTCCTGTTTCCTGGCATACTTTGGAGGAATCAAGGCACTCTAATGTACCAAACGTGTACTGTACTCTCCCCTTAACCAATGCTCTGTGTATGAATTCCTGAGGCCTACTGTACGTTAGACCATAATCTGTTTTGTCTGGTCCTGTTTCCTGGCATAACTTTGGTTGAATCAAGACTGTCTAATTTACCAAAAGTATATTACCACCTTAATGGGGTGCGGTAGTATGGGGCAGGCTTGTGGGGGGAGTTTGGGGGGTGCGGAAGTAGGGGACAGGCTTGGGGGGGGGTTTGGGAGGTGCGGGAGTAGGGGACAGGCTTGGGTGGGGGGGTGGGGTTTGGGAGGTGCGGGAATAGGGGGACAGGCTTGGGGGGGGTAGAAAGCTTGTCCCCTATTCCCGCACCCCCCCAAGCCTGTCCCCTACTCCCGCACCCCTCTAAACCCCTCCCCCCAAGCCTGTCCCCTACTTCCGCACCCCCCTGAACCCCCCTAAGCCTGTCCCCCTACTCCCACACCCCCCTGAACCCCCCAAGCCTGTCCCCCTACTCCCGCACCCCCCTAAACCCCCCCCAAGCCTGTCCCCCTACTCCCGCACCCCCCTGACAACAGATTATGAGTTAGCTTTGTTATAAATAATGTAGTAAAATAATGCAAAAATTTTCATGGAATTTATGTATTGTACATAATTGATATTACTACTGATAATAAATTTCCAGTCTGTTATGATCTGTGAGTGTGAATGTTGAATATTTCTTTAGGACTAATTATTCCTATGTTATGTCCAGTGTAAGGCCTTAAAATATTATTAACATACATACATGCATATATACACGAGGCCTTCATCTCCACGCTGTAGGTAGCCTCGTCACGTCACACACCCTCCCAAGCAAAATGACAAAACAGAACTGCCCCCCTCCCCCCCCCCCCAAAAAAAAAAAAAACACACACACGCACATACTACATCTCGACTCAACCCCCCCCCCCCAAAAAAAAAAAAAAAAACACACACATACTACATCTCGACCCCACACAACCGCTCTCCTTGTAGATACAAAAACAAGAAATGTGAGGAAAAACTTTTATTTCATAATACGAGAGGAGGAAAGACAGGCTGAAGATAAACACTAGTAATGCCATGATAGGAGGAATATAATAAGAAAGATTACTCTATTTTGACTGCAGGAGAAATTATGTCAGACAGCTTGAGGAACTTCAACAACAACAACAACAACATAAGTTAAAATAATTCCAAATTCAATTGTTTCCACTTTTGTTTTCCCCTCGTAACACTGTGCTAAATTATTTCCGTTCCAAGTTTTATCTTGGTGTCTAGAAAAGTTTACTAGTGAGTGGAAGGTGTGATATTAACATGAATGTGTGTCGCAACTCTCTTAATGGGGTGAGGGAATAGGGGGGGGTGCAGGAATAGGGGGACAGGCTTGGGGGGTGAGGGAGTAGGGGGACAGGCTTGGGGGGTGAGGGAGTAGGGGGACAGGCCTGGGGGGGGGTGAGTGAATAGGGGGACAGGCTTGGGGTGGGGTTGAGGGAGTAGGGGGACAGGCTTGGGGTGGGGTTGAGGGAGTAGGGGGACAGGCTTGGGGTGGGGTTGAGGGAGTAGGGGGACAGGCTTGGGGGGGGGGGGGTGAGGGAATAGGAGGACAGGCTTGGGGTGGGTAGAAAGCCTGTCCCCTATTCCCGCACACCCCTAACCACCACCTCCCAAGCCTGTCCCCCTACTCCCGCACCCCCCAAGCCGTAAACAGTAAATCAGAGAGTTACCTTCTTAATAACTGCTTTGAACTTCACTCCATTTTCTTAAGAGACCCTGTGATGTCGTCAGAAATTTTGGGGTAAAAAGAGTCCTTCAAATATTGCCATGAAACATCACCTATAGGGAAGGAGCGTGTTTTGTGGCATTGTCAGGAGGAATCGGAAGACCCCAATTCTCTTACACGATCACAGGGTCCTTAAGGGGGTGCGGGAATAGGGGGACAGGCTTGGGGGGGGTGCGGGAGTAGGGGGACGGGCTTGGGGGGGTGCGGGAGTAGGGGGACAGGCATGGGGGGGTGCGGGAATAGGGGACAGGCTTTCTACTCACCCCAAGCCTGTTCCCCTATTCCTGCACCCCCCTAACCCCCCCCCCAAGCCTGTCCCCCTATTCCAGCACCCCCTTAAACATAACGGCACCATTTGTCAGGGAAAATATTTACTTTTTTATTCACACTAAAATAACTTCCATTAGAATGCGATACACACCAGAAAACCATATAGAGCATTTAAATAAAAAAAAAATAGTGTTATGATCACATTTGTTTATTTGACATTATATGAGTGTGATAAAACTTTCTGTTGTGTCTCGCTAGGGTGCAATTAATATTTATAAAGCATAATTGATATGTGTTTTATAAGGGAAAGTTGGATAAGGTAGAAAATGGTAGAAAGGTACAGCCACAATCAAATATCCACCAACACTTTCCTTCCATTGTAGTAAATATCTTGGTAATAAAGAACAACACGTGTATGAATTTGCAGCAGCACATAATAATAATAATAATAATAATAATAATATCCACCCACACTTTCCTTCCATCGTAGTAAATATCTTGGTAATAAAGAACAACACGTGTATGATTTTGCAGCACCTCATAATAATAATAATTGAGGGGGTTGAGTTGACGTAAGGTGTTGTTGTTGTATGATTATATTTTGATATGATACTGATTTATTTGCACAATGAAAGGAATGTGTCTGTGGTTAAATATTTGATTGTGGCTGTACAATCAATGAGTCATATCTCCAAGTACACTCAGGACAGATGAAGTTAATGGGAGATTCTTTTGAAGGTTAATTAGGAGGTAACTGATTCCTCCAAACTAAGCCATGAAACATATCACTCATTAAGGGGGTGCGGGAATAGGGGGACAGGCTTGGGGGGTGCGGGAATAGGGGGACAGGCTTGGGGGGTGAGGGAATAGGGGGACAGGCTTGGGGGCAGTTTGGGGGGTGCGGGAATAGCGGGACAGGCTTGGGGCGGGTAGAAAGCCTGTCCCCTATTCCCTAACCCCCCCCCCCAAGCCTGTCCCCCTATTCCCGCACCCCCCAAACCTATCCCCTTACTCCCGCACCCCCCCGGCTCACCCCCCCAAGCCTGTCCCCCTAGTCCCGCACCCCATTAAAATAACAATGAAGTAGTCTGTTTCATGGCATAGTTTGTAGGAATTCATCAACAAGAGAGACGGAACAGAATACCCATAATTATGTGGATGATGATTATTATTATTGACCTCGACTGTATATACACAAAAGAATACTGTATATATACCAACTCCACTTCATTCATCTGTCCCAAATAAATAAGTGTAATATTCTGGTGGCTTGTGGTTGTACAGTTGGACACATGAATGGGTGGTACAGCCCAGGTGAAAGATACTTGTCCCATTTGAGTAACCAGTGTCAATTATCAGGTAGTTGCTTTTTATTACCATCCTCAATACTGACTTCTGCCCCTGATGTCTCCTATTTGGCACTAAGGAACAAATTGATATTGGCAGAAATTTACCATCTTTCACTTGGGCTGTACCACCCATTCATGTGTCCAACTGTACAATATGACTCCGGTTTATGAAGCTTGAAGATGTACAGCAATAAGGGTTGACCAAGATAACACACTTAATATTAAACTAGTAACAAGATTTTTACTACATCACATTACAGTTAACTCCCATTTTACACTTGTATATTGGGTGTGTAATGTAGTGTGTGTAATGAAACTGTGTACAGAAAACCCTCATTGTACAGTACACTTGTATATTGGGTGTGTAATGTAGTGTGTGTAATGAAACTGTGTACAGAAAACCCTCATTGTACAGTACACTTGTATATTGGGTGTGTAATGTAGTGTGTGTAATGAAACTGTGTACAGAAAACCCTCATTGTACAGTACACTTTTATATTGGGTGTGTAATGTAGTGTGTGTAATGAAACTGTGTACAGAAAACCCCTCATTGTACATTACACTTGTATATTGGGTGTGTAATGAAACTGTGTACAGAAAACCTCTCATTGTACAGTACACTTGTATATTGGGTGTGTAATATAGTGTACAATAAGTGTTTTTTACAGTACATACATTCATTACACACACACACACACACACACAATATTTCACATACATAATACCAGTGTAAAATGAGAATCGACTGTTTCTCATCTGGATTCAACTTGACACGTGGCAGCTGGTGGTGTTGTCGTCGTCGTCTGCCTCGTGTCCCCCTTATATTTTTTCCTACTATAGATTTATCACAGAATGCTACAGGTATATATATCCATTACTTGTAGGATATTATAATTATTCCCCATCAGTAAAAGTTCCTAATAAGTTAAGTGTAATAAAGGCTAATCTTGACTGGTGGTAAGCTCATCACTTTAGATTAATTAACAAACGAACACTGGCCCTTCTCTTTGCCCACTTGACTTATATATATACAGTATATATATATTTTATTTTTCAGTAATGACTAGAAGAATTTGTAGTTAATTAAATATAGCCCTTGGCACAATAGTGAATGCATAAATAACATTATCCTTGCATTTACTTAGTTACTTAAAAATTTGCTTACTGTATTATATATTTAAGATAAATTATTTACATTTTAATACCAACTGGTGAAGAAAAAACTGGTTAGCGAGTTAATGTCTCAATATTTTCATTCATCAGCTATAGATTATATAGTCAATTCTCATTTTACACTGGTATTATGTATGTGAAATAGTGTGTGTGTGTGTGTGTGTAATGAATGTATGTACTGTAAACACTTATTGTACACTATATTACACACCCAATATACAAGTGTACTGTACAATGAATGTATGTACTGTAAAAACACTTATTGTACACTATATTACACACCCAATATACAAGTGTACTGTACAATGAGGGTTTTCTGTACGTACACAGTTATATTACACACCCAATATACAAGTGTACTGTACAATGAGGGTTTTCTGTACATACACAGTTTCATTACACACCCAATATACAAGTGTAAAATGAGAGTTAACTGTAATAATAATAATAATAATAGCGTTGTCACTCACTGTGTAATTATATCCTGGTATCCCAAGTTGGTGGATGACATAGAGTCTCTTTATTCCAGTAGGTTTGTAATGCAGTATATGTTTTAGGTGCTGGGTCATTGTAGTTTAGAGCTTCACAAATCCTACAGTAATGGAACACTGGGGACTGAAAGTATCCGTGTTCGTTGAGGACTTTGTAAGATGATCGCCAGGCGTGGTATTGGTTGTACTCCTCTGGGTGTTTCAGTAGGTATCTGTTGTGGTACCAATCTTAGTTAGTTTACATCTTATTCATTTCGTTATTCTTCAGTCTAGCTGTTAATTAAGGGGGTGCGGGAGTAGGTAGGGGGCAGGCTTGAGGGGGTGTTTCGGGGGGTGCGGGAGTAGGGGACAGACTTGGGGGGGGGGGGTTGGGGGGTGTGGGAGTAGGGGACAGACTTGGGGGGGGGTTGGGGGGTGCGGGAATAGGAGGACAGGCTTGGGGGTGTGTGATCAGAAGAAAACATTGAATCTTGTATTTGTAATAATCTTTTTTGTCTCACCTTAAATAATTAGCAAGGTCTTTAGTAGTATTGATACGTAAAAATCAAAATACGTAAAAATCAACTTGAGACAATAACTATCATCATCAGCAGAAGAAAAAAACATTGAATCTTGTATTTGTAATAATCTTTTTTGTCTCATCTTAAATAATTATTAAGACAATAACTACAGTATCATCATCATCAGAAGAAAACATTGAATCTTTATATTGTATTTTGTAATCATTTTTTGACTCACCTTAAATAATCAGCAAGGTCTTTAGGAGTGTTGAATCTTATATTGTATTTTGTAATCATTTTTTTTGACTCACCTTAAATAATCAGCAAGGTCTTTAGGAGTATTGAATCTTTATATTGTATTTTGTAATAATCTTTTTTGTCTCACCTTAAATAATCAGCAAGGTCTTTAGGAGTATTGAATCTTTATATTGTATTTGTAATCATTTTTTTTTGACTCACCTTAAATACTCAGCAAGGTGTTTAGGAGTGTTGATACTGTTGGTGTGGATGAAGGAGTTTGGTGGTAGGTGTTTGTGATACGATGCAATGTTTCCACCCATTACTACCGGCACGGATCCCTTTCCCAGCGCCTGCCACCACAACTGGAAATTAATTAAGAACAACAAAAACTTTTAATTATTTGCATAGTTATAAGGGGGTGCGGGAGTAGGGGACAAGCTTCTGGGGGGGGGGTTTGGTGGGTGCAGGAGTAGGGGACAGGCTTGTGGGGGGTGCAGGAGTAGGGGACAGGCTTTTGGGGTGTGTGGGAATAGGGGACAGGCTTGTGGTGGGGGGGTTTGGGGGGTGCGGGAATAGGGGGACAGGCTTGTGGGGGGGGGTGCAGGAATAGGGGGACAGGCTTGGGCGGTGCGGGACTAGGGGACAGACTTGTGGTGGGGGGGTGCGGGAATAGGGGGACAGGCTTGTGGGGGGGGGGTGCAGGAATAGGGGGACAGGCTTGGGGGGGGTAGAAAGCCTGTCCCCTATTCCTTCACCCCCCCCCCCCCCCCCCAAGCCTGTCCCCCTACTCCCGCACACCCCAAAACCCCCCCCAAGCCTGTTCCCCTACTCCTGCACCCCCCAAACCCCCCCCCCCTTTTATGAAGTTTTATGAATTTTGAAATATATTAACTACACCAAACGGGAAACTTTGTGAATTTTTATGAATTTTTATGAATTTTGAAACTCTGAATTTTTATTACGTTTTATGAATTTTGAAACTTTGAATTTTTATTACGTTTTATGAATTTTGAAACTTTGAAATTTTATAAAGTTTTATGAATTTTGAAACTTTGAATTTTTATGAATTTTGTACGGCACAAGAACCAACTAACCAACTTAACTAACTAACCTTTTCGGTGATATACTCGTCACAGTCAGAATTCTCAAAAGAAAGATAGAATTTGTAGTCACTAATTGCAGGGCAGTCTTGTGTAAAGTGACCTGGACATTTCAATTTGCCACACCCTCCATACGTATCAATTTCAATATATTTCTGTAACTCCTTAACATACTTCCATCTTTTATTCTTCCCTCCGCAGTTGGAACCCATTATCGCTATCGTTTTTGATTTGAGGTTGTAGTAATCTTTAGGTGGTTGATACGAGGCTTTTTCACTCTGGGTTAATGCAACTGTACGGCCATAAGCGACTGGAATATCACTGTCCATTTTGTAACTCATTGACCAGTTAAAGTAGCCATTATAAGCATCCATTTTTTTAATCTTAGAGACCAGGAAAGTATTGTATGGGCTTTCGTCTGTGAGCCATATCCATCGTTGATTAAACTTGGTACGATTTGGGAAGCTGTCTGGTCCCTTGGTGCGATGGAGGTGGATTAATATTGCATCTGCCGTGGCCGCCTCTCCATCTTCATAAGTCAGTCGGCAATTACGAGCAGAACACTTCCTGAACGGATCCTTTCTGACGTCACCGAATTCCTTGAGTAACCGGCGTTCGACACTCGGCCCGGTCTTCCACACCAAGATGGTAAAGTTTCGAGGCTGGATCTCCCCTATGGTTTGATTCAGATACAGTCGTCTACCTAGATTGGACAACCTTGATATTTCCTTCTGGGTCAGGTTGCGCCAGTTGTTGATTATGTTTACATGTTTATTTCTTGTTGTTTTATCCATCTCCTCCTCCTCCTCTTCTGGTGTTGTTGGTGGTGACATCTTGTGGTAGTTACTCACATCATCTTCTTCATCTTCATCTTCGTCTTTATCAATGGCCATCAGACGTGCTTTTTTTTTCATTGCATTTGTGTCTGGTTCAATGGAGTTCACCTCGTTAGCAGCATCGGGATCCACACCACCTCCTCCTCCTCCGTGTCTCTCCTTCTCTCCGCCTCCTTCAAGATCCAACACCTCCCGTGCTGAATTCTCCTCCTCACGGACTCCAAAACTGAGCTCTTTCTTGAATACAGGCGCAGAGTTGGAGCTCCTTGCAAACCCAACTCTTCGAACGTGTTTTTGCTGCTCAACTTTCCATTCCTCAACGCGTTCTAATTCGCTCGATCTTCCCGGGGTGTTTGGATTAGAGAAGAGTAGATTGACAATGCCCAGGGTACAGATGGTCAGCAGTAACAGTACTTGCAGCCGAAGAGAACGAAACCGTGATATTCCAACCATATTTACTACTGCTGTTGCTGTTTACTTGGCTTGTCTCTCCTGTTCATCCCAGACCCTGAAAATAGAAAACCATATGTTAATAATCTTGTTCCACATAAACTGATAGTGACGTGTATAAATAAGGTGTGGGTCATCTAGTGGGACAGAAGAGAAGCTACGGTACCAACATCACCACCATGAAGCTCCACTGTCTCATCTAGTGTGACACCCAATAATCTCGGGGCCTCACAAGAGTCACGGGCTACTGACACCCTACAGAATGTTAACAGAGAGAAGGCGGAAAAATAGCCTATCTATCCATGGAGCCGATAGATAGAGAAAGGATGAGGAAGAGGGAAAGACAGATAGATAGAAAGAAGAAGGATGGGGAAGAGGGAAAGGAATAGGGATAGATAGAAAGAGAAAGGAGGGGGGAGAGAGAGAGAGAGAGAGAAAGGGGAAGGATGGGGAAGATAGACAGAGAAAGGAAGAGGGGAAGATAGACAGAGAAAGGAAGAGGGAAAGATAGATAGAAAGGAGGGGGAAGAGAGAGAGAGAGAAAGGAATAGGGAAAGAAAGAGATAGATATATAGAGGAAGAAAGGAGAGAGAGAAAAATAGGAATAGGGATAGATAGACAGAGAAAGGAAGAGAGAGAGAAAGGAATAGGGAAAGAAAGAAAGATAGAGAGAGAAAGGAATAGGGAAAGATAGATAGAAAAGAGAGAGAGAGAGAAATAGGAATAAAGATAGATAGATAGATAGAGGAAAGATGGGCAGAGAGAGAAATGAGAAGAGTGTGAGAGTGTGTTTGAATACGTTACATAAACAAGTGAGCTGAATTGAACCAAAGCTATATATATTTATTTACCTTTGAATTGACCACCACCTGCTGTGCTGATCTCGCTATTTTCAGTGTTGACAGGTGTACAAGTGTGTGTGTGTGTGTGTGTTTTATGATGGGATAGTATATGTGTGTGTGTGTGTTTTGACAGGTGTACAAGTGTGTGTGTTTGTGTGTGTGTGCTTTACGATGGGATAGTATGTGTGTGTGTGTGTGTTTTACGATGGTATAGTGTGTGTGTGTGTGTGTGTTTGTTTTACGATGGTGTAGTGTGTGTATGTGTTTGTGTGTGTGTGTGTGTGTTTGTTTGTTTTACGATGGTGTAGTGTGTGTATGTGTTTGTGTGTGTGTGTGTGTTACGATGGTGTAGTGTGTGTGTGTGTGTGTGTTTGTTTTACGATGGTATAGTGTGTGTGTGTGTGTGTTTTACGATGGTGTGGTGTGTGTGTGTGTGTGTGTTTTACGATGGTATAGTATGTGTGTATGTGTGTGTGTTTTACGATGGTATAATGTGTGTGTGTGTGTGTGTGTGTGTTTTACGATGGGATAGTGTGTGTGTGTGTGTGTGTGTGTGTGTGTGTGTGTGCGTGTGTGTGTATCATAAGTTGGTAGGATTACAGTGAGGGTATTTTTGTTGGTGACTGTTCATGATAAAACAGAGAGAGAGAGAGAGAGAGAGAGAGAGAGAGAGAGAGAGAGAGAGAGAGAGAGAGAGAGAGAGAGAGAGAGAGAGAGAGAGAGAGAGAGAGAGAGAGAGAATGAAGAGGAGCTGGAAAATGATGAAATAAAAAAGACAAATTAAACGTATGGGAGGAAAAGTAAAAAAGGAGGAAGGAAGAGGAGGTGCTGGAAAATGATGACGACACTAAAAACACACACACACACACACACAGTACACATAGACACACACTTAGGTCATCGAGTCTCAAGGCCAGCGTCAAGGTATTAAGGTGTGTGTGTGTGTGTGTGTGTGAGGGTAGTAAGGAAGAAATTGGGGGGTAAATGAGACCTTCAAATATTGCCACGAAACACACACACACACACACACACACAGACACACACACACACTGGAGGTAAATGAATCCTTCTAATATTGCCACGAAACACACACACACACACACACACACACAGGAGGTAAATCAGTCCTTCAAATATTGCCACGAAACACACACACACACACACACACACACACATACTGGAGGTAAATGAGTCCTTCAAATATTGCCACGAAACAAACACACACACACAAACACACACACACACACACACTGGAGGTAAATCAGTCCTTCAAATATTGCCACGAAACACACACATATATACACACACACACTCACACACACACACACACTGGAGGTAAATGAGTCCTTCAAATATTGCCACGAAACACACACACACACACACACACACTAGAGGTAAATGAGTCCTTCAAATATTGCCACGAAACACACACAGACACACACACACACACACAAACATACACACACACACAAACACACACACACACACACATAGGGAAGAGAAGTGTGTTTCGTGGCAATAATTTTTTCGAGGTCCAAATAAAATTCAATCTGCCCTTTGTGACGAGTGACTATACATAATTATATACCAATCATATACCTATTGTACAGTCATGGTCAATAGTCCTACAACACCTTCGAATAAAATCACCTCGAAAAAAAAAAAAAAATTGGTGCGAAACTATAATTGGAAGTCTGTGGCCATTTTTTTTTTTTTTTTTTCCGCACACAGAAGATGAATATTATTAGTTTATTCCTCCTCCTATTCTGCATTTCTGTTCTCTCTCTCTCTCTCTCTCTCTCTCTCTCTCTCTCTCTCTTCACATTCTGCACTTCTGTTCTCTCTCCTCACATTCTGCATTTCTGTTCTCTCTCTCTCTCTCTCTCTTCACATTCTGCATTTCTGTTCTCTCTCTCTCTCTCTCTCTCTCTCTCTCTCTCTCGTTAAAGTTGCATATCTGACCTTCAGTATATATTTTATTGAACAAATGAAAATATCACCTTCTCACCTTCCTTGTACAGTCATGATCAAAAGTCCTACAACCGGTTAAGGGGGTGCGGGAGTAGGGGACAGGCTTGGGGGGGTTTGGGGGTGCGGGAGTAGGGGACAGGCTTGGGGGGTGCGGGAGTAGGGGACAGGCTTGGGGGGGGGGGGTTTGGGGGGTGCGGGAGTAGGGGACAGGCTGGGGGGGGGGGGTGCGGGAGTACTATCATTACCCACTATTTTGGACCATTCTAAGACACTTTTCTTCTATGGTTTTTCTTCCTCAAATGCCCCGTTTTCGAGATATGCCCCATTCACAATACCCATAGAAACATGGGGGGCGGGGTTGACGGGTGGGGAAACATGAAATCCGTATACAAAAACTGTATCCCACGCCAACCACGGATTTGCCATTCCCTTGGTCCGGACATATACAAGATTATTTTATGGGCAATTCAGGAGCGAAGGCCGTCTGTAGGTCGGAACTCCGGCACGCAAAAAAGGAGTGGAAAGGAGCTCGACACGTTAGGGAACTCACTTGATACCATATTGTTACTATAATACTACAATATCACTATATACAACGTTAATTAAGGTAGGAAGTGTATTATAAAGGCAGAACAATAGTAAAATGTGTGTTTCCCCCACCCGTCAACCCGGCCCCACATGTTTCTATGTGTATTGGGAATGGGGCATATCTCGAAAACGGGGCATTTGAGGAAGAAAAACCATAGAAGAAAAGTGTCTTAGAATGGTCCAAAATAGTGGGTAATGACAGTAAAATATCTATTATACAGTAAGGTCCACTTCTGTACCTTTACCATATTATCTAATATTTGGATGGAGTGTTGTGTGATATGATAACTAACCAACTAACTAACCAATGATTAACTAACTAACCAATGTTGACTAACTAACTAACCAACCAATTATGACTAACTAACTAACCAATGATGACTAACTAACCAACCAATGAATAACTAACTAACCATCTAACCAACACAACAAACCAATGACAAACTAACTAACTAACCAATGACAACCAAACTAACCATCTAACCAACACAACAAACCAATGACTAACTAGCTAACCAACCAATTTTAACTAACTAACCAACCAATGACTAACTAACCAATGATAACTAACTAACCAATGATGACAACCAAACTAACCAACCAATGACAACAACCAAACTAACCATCTAACCAACTAACCAACAAACCAACCAATAACTAACCAACTAACCAATGACAACCAAACAAACCATTACACCAACAAACCAATGACAAACTAACTAACCAACCAATTTTAACTAACTAACCCAACAATGACAACCAAACTAACCATCTAACCAACCAACAAACCAATGAATAACTAACTAACTAACCAACCAATGATGACAACCAAACTAACCATCCAACCAACGAACAAACAACCATTACACCAACAAACCAATGACAAACTAACTAACAAACCAACTAACCAACCAATGACAACCAAACTATCTAACCAACCAACACCAATTTAAACTAACCATCTAACCAACACAACAAACCAATGACAACCTAACTAACCAACAAACCAATGACTAACTAACTAACCAACCAACAATGACAACAATCAAACTAACCATCTAACTAACCAAACCAACCAACCTACCAACCAATGACAAACTAACCAAACTAACCAACCAACCAAACTAACCAACACAACCAACCAACCAACATACCATGCATGCAATATATCAATCAGTATATCTTCTTTAAAACACACACACAGCAGCAGCAGCATACTCAGCCATTTCACTCTTTCCTCTCTCTCTCTCTCTCTCTCTCTCTACTTGTATGTATGTATATATATATTATCTCGCCTTCCAAACCTTTCTTTATGTTCCTCGACTCCCTGTATGTATGTAGTTTTTCCTTGAGACTAGACCCGAGTGCAGAAGAGGTTGAGAAAAATATCGATAATCACCTCACGATCCACAGGAGAGTAAAGTGGCGAGCAACCTCACTCCGTCACATGCTGTTGTATACTGACTGACTTAGGGGGGGTCTGGGGGCTTGGGGGGTTGGGGCTGGGGGCTAAGGAGTAGGGGAGGGGGCTAGGGAGTAGGGGAGGGGGTTAGGGAACGAGGGAAGGAGGGGATTAGGGTGTAGGGGAGGGGGTTAGGGAGTAGGGGAGGGGGCTATTTGACAGTAGAGGGGGTTAGGGAGTAGGGGTTGGGGTTAGGGAGTAGAGAAGGGGGTTAGGGAAGAGGGGAGGGGGGCTAAGGTACATGGGAGGG
>JAWQEG010002869.1:17500-97500 GCA_033782935.1 Petrolisthes cinctipes | reverse complement strand
TAACAGAAGACGATAAGGACCAAATAAAAGACGATCGAAGCGCCATCTCAAACGTAAACAAAACACCATTAACTGAGTGGTGCAGAAGAAAGATAACGACGTTGACGGTTAAAAAGCGCGCGAACGAAAAGCGCGCGCAGCAGCAGGACAACAACGACTTATTAACGGATCAAAACAAATGCAAAACGGATTGACTTCGATCCCTTTGACAACAACAACAACAATGACAACAACAACAACAAATCAACAAGATACGTCGCTTCTTTTGGAACGTTATAACTTACGTGTATGTATTTAATTAATGTTAAGTGTAATTTTACTTTTTTTTGTGATAATAATTAGGTTGTTTAATTAAGGAGGTGCGGGAGTCGGGGGACAGGCTTGGGGGGTGGTTAGGGGGGTGCGGGAGTATGGGGACAGGCTTGGGGGGGGGGGGGTGCGGGAGTAGGGGGACAGGCTTGGGGTGGGTGGGGGGTTAGGGGGGTGCGGGAGTAGGGGACAAGTTTGGGGTTGGGGGGGAGTTTGGGGGTGCGGGAGTAGGGGGACAGGCTTGGGGGGTGGGGGGTGCGGGGAGTAGGGGACAGGCTTGGGGGGTTTGGGGGGTGCGGGAGTAGGGGGACAGGCTTGGGGGGGTGCGGGAGTAGGGGGACAGGCTTGGGGTGGGGGGGGGGAAGTTTGGGGGGTGCGGGAATAGGGGGCTGGGACAGGCTTGGGGGTGGGTAGAAAGCCTCCTGTCCCCTATTCCGGCACCCCCTTAATCCCCCCCCCCAAGCCTGTCCCCTACTCCCCCACCCCCCTAAACACCCCCCCAAGCCTGTCCCCCTACTCCCGCATCCCCCAAGCCTGTCCCCTACTCCCGCACCCCCCTAACCCCCCCTCCCCAGCCTCTCCCCTACTCCTGCACCCCCCAAGCCTGTCCCCTACTCCCGCACCCCCCTAACCCCCCCCCAAGCCTTTCCCCCTATTCCCGCACCCCCTTAATTCTCCCTCATTAATTCTCCCTCATTCTTGCATCATCAAATCATTCCCTTTTAAAATTGACATATGCTCAATTATTTCTCTCGTCAACTAATTATTAATATTTTTTCCTCCTTTTTTCCTCCTATTTTCCTCCTTTTTTCCTCCTTTTTCCTCCATTTCTCCTACTTTTTTCCTCATTTTTTCCTCATTTTTTCCTCATTTTTTCCTCCATTTTTCCTCCATTTTTCCTTATTTATTCCCCAATTATTCCTCATTTTCCTTATTTTCCCCAATTATTCCTCATTTTTTTCCTCATTTTTTTCCAGCTTGAGGAATTCGACTACGGGTTTGTGAGTGGCTGTGAGGATTCGAAGGCCTTGGAGAGAATGGTTCGTGTGCTGAGGTCAGGTCAAATTGGATCCTTCCCACATCTCCTCCAGTAAGAAAAAGAAAATAATAATAATAAAATAATAATAATAATAATAATAATGATAATAATAATAATAATAATAATAATAATATTAATAACAATAATAATAATAATCATAATAATAATAATAATAATAATAATAATAATAATAATAATAATAATAATAATAATAATAATAATAATAATAATAATAATAATAATAATAAATAATAATAAATCAATAAAATATCGTGTTTATTGTCTGTGTGTGTGTGTGTGTGTAGGAGGGAAGGAGGGGTGTGTGTGTGTGTGTGTGTGATTCGTGTTTATTCTGTGTGTGTTTATTGTAATTTGTTTTCATTGTCTCTGTGTGTGTGTGTGTGTGTCTGTCTGTCTGTGTGGGGGTGTGTGTGTGCTTATTGTCTGTGTGTGTGAGTTATTCGTGTTAATATATTTACAGGTTCACTGAGGATCGACTGAGAGAGAGAGATCCTGACAACCGCATGGTACTTCACTCACTGCCACCCACACACCCCACACCACTACCACCCACACAGTACGTTACGCCCACACTAACTACCACCCACACAGTACGTCACACCCACACTAACTACCACCCACCCTTACTACCACACACACACCCACACCAACTCCCACCCACACTTATATCTTTCAACCCTAAGATGTTTTATGAATACCGTGTCATTAATTAGGTATGTTGTATACTGTACACTCGCCAGCACTGCAGCGACCATGGTACAGGGGCTCACACATATTCAGAGATGTAACACCACTGTGATTATTTAGCTGGAAACAATCCACGTGTGTGAGATGGAGTATCCTCGATACACTACCTAATGAAGTGAACTTTGTTGCTTAAGGAACTACATCACTTTAATCTCTTAAACATGTGAGCCCCTGTACCACGCGGCAGTGCTGGCGACTGTACAGCCATGGGTGATAGTGGTGGACCAGGGTACAAGGAGTGTTGGAGAGCAACTGAACACAGTTCCAACAAGTGAATTTCCAAACCATTCTCAACGTTGAGAGAGGCTTATAGAACACTCATTTTTTCAAACTGTGTTCAGTTGCTCTCCAACACTTCTTGGACCCTGGTGGTCCATCACTATCACCCATGGCTGTACTGTCTCTTCTTGAATCTTTATATCCTTTCTACATACATACATACATACATACACACAGGTTGACATCGCTGAAGGAGGAACTGGGGAGGTGGGAGGAGGATATGAAGAGAGAGGAGCACCAGTTGGGGAAGATTACTGTTATTAAACCAACATTACCACCAGTTCGTGGCACCAAAACAAAACAATCACCTTTAGGTTCGTACCCAATATGCTAGTTTATTTTTATCTTTATTTTTTTATCTATTTTTTTTGTGTGTGTGTGTGACATATAGTTAGATTTCATGATAAATATTATGGCCATAAGAGACATAAAAGAGTGATATATGAGAATTTAATACAATAATTCCTTTCCAACAGAACCGCTAATTGCTGTCAATAGTCAAGCGAGCATCCAACAACAACAACAACAAAACATTAATAACAAACAAGAGATGGACTCGTTTCTACTCAATGCTTGGAAGAACTTTGAGGAGGGAGAGTTGCTTCAGGCTTCCATACAGTTTCAGAAGGTTTTAGCCAGCGATCCTTGTAACTCTGAAGCTTCGAGAGGCATGGTGAAGCTTCGGGAGTTGAATGATTCGAAAAAAAGTGAATCTAAAAGTGTTGAATCCAAGAAAACATTGATTCAAGAGTTGGGTTAAGGTGGTAATTTACTTTTGTTACATTGGAATGCCTTGATTCCTCCAAAGTATACTAGAAAACAGGACCAGATGAACAACAACAAAAATGGCCTGTTGCTTAGAATACTTTGGAGGAATCAGTTGGTCCAAATTTACCATTTCTTTCCCTATTTACCCAATTTTTAGCTTCCCATTCCCTATTTATCCATTTTTTAGCTTCCCTTTCCCTATGTACCCAATTTTTAGCTTCTCTTTCCATATTTACCCAATTTTTAGCTTCCCATTCCCTATTTACCCATTTTTTAGCTTCCCTTTCCCTATGTACCCAATTTTTAGCTTCTCTTTCCATATTTGCCCAATTTTTAGGTTTCCCTTTATGTATTTACCCAATTTTTAGGTTTCCCTTTAAGTATTTACCCAATTTTTAGCTTTCTACCTATTTACCCCATTTTCACCCAATATTAAGCTAGGCTCTCCACTTTCCCTCTCCCTATTTACCCACATAATTATAGCCCAATATTTTTAAGGACTTCCGTGATGTAGTCAGAAAATTGGAGGTTAATTAATGAGTCCTTCAAATATTGCCACGAAACACACACACACACACACACACTTATATTGAAGGAGCTTGTTTCGTGCCATAGGGTCGATTCCACAGTGGTATTCGTTTGTTAGCTTCCCAACCAACCACACTTGTAAGGCTTCATTATATTAGGGTCGATTCCACAGTGGTATTTGTTTGTTAGCTTCCCAACCAACCAACCACACTTGTAAGGCTTCATTATTTTCCAAAAGCTGAGTTTGTATCCACATTCACAAAATCTATCCAACAGTTAGATAATAATGATGATCACTGTATAGTTTACTCACCAAATTCATTAAATAACTCACCCATAAGTCATTTAAACGGCTAACATTCTTTCGTTTGCGTGCTTACAAATCAATACCAACCACTGTGGAATGGACCCATAGTCAGGAGGAATCAGAAGCCACCACAAGGTCACAGATATAGATTAATTAGTAATAAACACTTAAGTTGCCAGTCTGCAAAACTTTTATTCACTCATGGAAGTTTTTTTTTTTTTTTTTTTTTTTTTTTTCATTGCGCCGTAGCGTCAGTCAACAGGCAGTCAACAATACACAAGGGTAGGCGGGACCCATGAGAATCCAATGACTACAACCACGCACGCACACACACACACACACACACACATCACGAAAACATAACAGAATGGACCACAAGCATAAAGACAAATATTTACATTATGACCTATTTAAATCCACCAAAACGAGGGTGGCGTACCAGCAGAAGTTTTGGAAGGTGGCTGCATAATATTATATAGCAATTCTAACTGAACGATAACAGCTAGATTGTCTCAGTACAGTACAGTTATTGTTTTGTTATTTGGACTTAACGCCTATATCGACTACTAATGGTCATTCACGCGATATATTTTTTAAGAGACTGAGTGTGTGTATTAACTTTGAGCTGCTGAGATATGATACCCATGAGAAGGAAATTGCCGCATTCAGCTACCAAGGCGATGGTCAAAAAAGTCTTCTCAACCAACAAGAACATGTGAGGGACTTAATAATTAGGTATATATGTGACGGTGATGTGAGAATGATAGATAATGTAATTTATAATATGATAATTACAACTTACCTTGCCCTGTTAATTTATGATCTCGTTGGTTGGCTGCAGCGAAGAACAAAAAGTCGGGGATCAATTCCCCGTTTAGGCCTCAAGCACCACGCACATAATAATAATTTATGTTAAGGGTTCTTCCCGATATATATGTATTTATATAGATAACAAATCTACTGGTGCACTTAAACAACCAATTGCAAATTTTCTATATTTATTCAACTCCAGTATGCCAACATGAATAAATAAATTTCACACACACACACACACTCACGCCACGCTAACTAGCTACTCGCTCTCGCTACGTCTCGTTCGTATACGTGACGATAGTCTAGATTACGTTAACACTTGTAGTAATTCTATCAATTGTTACGCGAGTTGGAATATTTCTTAATGTCTCACACTTGGGAATAATTTAGAGTCTCACAACACACTCGTAATTTTCAAAGATCCAGCTCCCCCTCACCTTAATTCACTTACTGAACCAGCGTCAATGCAACTAGTCAGATACAACTGTAAAGCCTTGTGAAATCGTGTAATATACAACGAATTCGGCGTCTACGTTGATCACTCCCCACTGCACGTGGAGGTAATTCAGGCAAGGGAAGCTGACGAACGAGTGTGTCCTTCCTTCAAGTGTGTCTTGTTCCAACTGACCTATATTTCCAAAATTGACTAGAGGCTGGAAGTTCAAAATTTCTACTGACTCCTCCTCCTATCTGTGTTCGTTTGTCCTAATTGGCTACGATTTACATTGTACCCTCTCATTCCTTAGTTATACCTGCAATTGCAATTTACCTATGGCGTGCTAATAATTCCCAATGATTTCCCTCCACTTCACGATCATTTGCAATACCATAAGTTACCCTGGTAGCATAATTATTAATACATTATGTACTTAATGTACGAACACCTATATGACTGAATGTGGCAAATTCAGTTGAACCATGACCCTTTTTCTACCTGGTCTATTTTTAATACTACCTGCGGATTAACTAGCTGCACCCTACATGAACCCACTCCTACCTCCTTTGTCTCAGGGAATATTCCCCTACTCTAGAACATTCTCCAGTATGGAATTTTCCAACTCTCTGTAATTCAAATTACGTCACGAGTCTATGCTGACTCGTGACATTCGCCCACACAAAGAGACATTGCTCTATGCAATGTTTAATAGATTCGTGAAGTGGTAACAACGCCTTTGCATGTATAACTATTACAATAACAATTCATCCACACTTCACTTATTCTTGTATGTGTCAATTACTATCACCAGTTACGTGTTCATTTTTGCCAATGAGTGGAAAACTCCCAACAGTTACTTTAGCTTTTCAATCTTAGGAAGAAACTCCGAGACAAGAATGAATGTACCTGGTAATTTCTGCTCAGTACAATTTGTACACATTTAAGCAATATATAAGTGTGGTGTATGTAATGCATTGTGTATTTGTTACATAATATGTAGGAAATGCAACAATATCTCTGGAAGGCAATACATATATTAGTGAATTATCCGAGCCTTGGATCAGAGTAAACCGCTAGAATCTGTGTCTTGGATAAGGTTACACAAAATACTGCAACAATAATTCTGGAAGGCAATATATTGTTAGTAAATTATCCGAGCCATGGATCAGAGTAAACCGCTAGAATCCGTGTCTTGGATAAGTTGCACAAAATACAATACATATAACATCGGATTTTTCCCCAATTCTAGGAAACCCCTTGATCTGAGTCGCATAAGACTCGTGCTCGTTGCGCTCGGAGAGGTAATCAATTACGAGCAATTCGACCCGGAGGATACTTCTGCCGGTCGATCTTCGCATGAATATTTACTCGGTTAACACTAATTAACGAGCAATTTGACCCGGAGGATAATTCTGCCGGTCGATCTTCGCATGATACCAGCTGCTTCCATGTCATTAATTTCCTTACGTACTGTATCAATCAGCCGTACAGGAATAGAATATGGTTTCACCCTCACTGGTGTGTCGCTCGTAAGCTGAATCTCATGACAGGCTACGTTAGCAACAGCAGGCCTGTCAGAGAACACACGTGAATATTTTGCCAGTACCGCATTGACTCTTGCAATCTGGTCTGGTCTTAAATTCTCCGAAACGGAGACCTCAGCCACTGTCTCACCTTGACGAGCTTCAGCCGTCTGGGGAGTATATCCCTCGTCACCCTCGGGAATTACCACAGCAGCGCTAACCATGTCTACTGCTGGGGAAAAATGACCACGGACTAGACTTAACACTTCCCTCTGTTCTGAGGTGATGTTACAACAGCCTGCCCCAAATGTGGTAACAATGGAAGTACACCCCCGTTGGGTGGTGTAATATTCCTTAAGCATATTAATATGGAACCGCTTGGCTTCACCTTTGATTTTAACTATGTAGTTAAGGTCATTCACCTTCTTGACTACTTCAAAGGGACCCTTCCACTGAGCCAACAACTTATTATGAGCTGTTGGTAACAGAACGAGACACTTCCCCCCTACCTGTAGCGTTCGGAGCTTAGTTTTCCTATCATAGTAGGATTTCTGAATCTCCTTTGCTTTAGATAACTCCTGCTTTGCAATCTCGCAGGTTTGCTGTAATCGTTCTGCCAAATCAATTACATAAGAATAAGTGGTTTTCACCACGGGATCCGATTCCTCATCGTCCCAAAGTTCACGTAGAACCTGAAGTGGTCCTCGAGCAGGTTTACCATACACTAACTCGAATGGACTAAATTGCAACGATGCCTGAGGTGCTTCGCGATACGCGAACAGTAGTGGCGAGATATACCTGGACCACTCCCTAGGTTGTTCTACTGCCATCCTCCTCAACATTTTCTTGAGAGTACCATTAAACCTCTCACACAACCCATTACACATTGGATGATAAGGTGTTGTCCTCAACCCTTTAACTGAGAGTAATCTCCACAATTCCTCCATCATTGCGGAGGTAAATTGACTGCCTCGGTCGGACAATACCTGCTTTGGTATGCCGACACGACAGAATATATCCAACAAGGCTTCAGCCACTGTAGTGGCTTCAATGTCACGCAGAGGCACTGCTTCAGGCCATCTGGTCGCGAAATCCACACAGGTAAGAATGTACTTGGCACCGTCCGTAGCCCTCGGAATAATCGGTCCAACAATATCAACCGCTACTCTCTCAAATGATTCTGAGATTAGCGGTAGAGGATTAAGAGGTGCGGGCTTCACCCGACCCCTGTCACACGTTTTCTGACAAACGTCACATGACCTCAACAATCTCCCTATCTCTCTCCCCATACCTGGCCAATAGAAATGAGACTGAATCCTATCAATTGTTTTCCTCATCCCCATATGACCCCCTAATATAGCATGATGACCCAGGGTAAACACAGCCTGTCGGTATTTCTCTGGTACGAGAAACTGAACCCTCTCTTCCCCATCGGGGTTTACTGTACGTCGGTAAAACCTGTTTCTCCTCCTGACATAACTGGTTACAATACCCTGTCGATCTCTACTCTCACCCTCAAGTGCCTGCTTGCGAACAAGTGCCAATGAAGGGTCACTTGCTTGCTCAGCAATTACATCCTCGCAATTGACGAGGTCGGCGGCAGTTGTCACTTGAAGTGGAACAACCGTTTTCTTTGCATGCGCCATACCCCTGGTTACAGCAGCTGCACCAGTCTGCGTGGAAACTTCCACTGAACATGCATTCTTAACCCCTGGTATATTTCCTATTACCAAATCTGACACAGGATTTTGCATGACTGCTGCAATTACCTGGCCGGTATAGAAAGGACTCTCCACTGCAACTTTAGCAAGAGGATACAATCTCCTGGTACCATCAATCATAGTGATAGTTACCTGCTCCCCTGAAAAATCATTAGAAGCAACTAAACCATCAGCGACACAACACCCCGATGACCCATTATCTCGAAAGACTTCAACAGATATCCCGTTAACAATTCCCGGACAAATATGAAAACCAGACTTACCTTTCGAGACTCCTGTCGCGTTTAGTCACAATTGATGAGGTTCGTGAACCGACTGAGGCACTCGCGGTTCTACACTAGGTTGAACCGCCACAGGTGAATACTGTGGTTCACCCTGTGTTGCAGCTGCCGATCGCTGATAATAACCTTTATTTCCACCGTGGTTATTACTATTTTTCCAGTTACTTTTTCCTTGGTAACGGTACTGATTGGACTGCTGCGAATAGTGATTATTACCTTGTTTCTGGGTATGATTAAAATGAGGGTTAGGTTGCAGACGAACAATTTGACTCTGCTGCTGTGACTGATATTTACTCGACTGGTTATATGAAACAGCAGAGTTCTGAGAAGGCTTATCCGACTGATTAATTTTCTTATTAGGCTGAATCCGCGTGTGGTAACCATACGCGGTAAAATGTGCGTCCGACATATCCACCATCGTTTGCAACATTTTCACCTTGTTGGTTTTCAGCTGAGCCGACAATTCTGGAGGGCAAGACTTCTCCAGCTGTGTGCGCAGCAACAAGTCTTTTACCCCCTCCAACGTCTTAGGTGTTTCGGCCTTCTCCAACCACTGATCCAGGTAACTGGTCAGACGTGCACTAAACTGTGCAACAGTCTCCTTATCCTGTAAGGATGCACGCCAGAACTGATTCCTAGCGTCATCGACCGTCAACCCGTACGCCTGTAACAAAGCCTTTTTCATGTTCTCATAATCTCTGGCGGTACTGTCGAGTCGGTGGAGAATACTAAGTGCTTTTCCATCGAATAAATTAATAAACTCGAGCTTCTTTATATCATCATTTAATCTATAAGTGTCTGCAACCATTTCGAATCGCTCAATAAACGGCTCGATATCGTCTCCCTCTACGTATTTTGACAATTGTAACCTTGGGGTCACGGTGGTTGAGCTTACACCCTCACTTCCACTCGAGCTTTGACTTTCACTCGCACGTAATTTCAGTTCCAATACTTCCTTTTCATGTTCCCATTTCAATTTTTCTTGCTCTCTCTGTTCTCTTTCATTTTCTCTTATGGCCGCCCTTTCAAGTCTTTCTTCTTCTTGGCGGGTCTTAACGTACACTTGAAGTTCGACCTTACCTTCAATTCCCAATAGTTGAGCCTCTCCCAATAATTCTTGTACGGTAGACATTTTTAATTTATTTTCTATCGTTTCTGTTGCCTTAATTTCTGGACAGTTATGACTATCTACTCGTGAAAGTGTGCGCGTGTGTGACTGGAGTTAATACAACGCTCAGGCCCCACGTTGGGCGCCAATATGTGACGGTGATGTGAGAATGATAGATAATGTAATTTATAATATGATAATTACAACTTACCTTGCCCTGTTAATTTATGATCTCGTTGGTTGGCTGCAGCGAAGAACAAAAAGTCGGGGATCAATTCCCCGTTTAGGCCTCAAGCACCACGCACATAATAATAATTTATGTTAAGGGTTCTTCCCGATATATATGTATTTATATAGATAACAAATCTACTGGTGCACTTAAACAACCAATTGCAAATTTTCTATATTTATTCAACTCCAGTATGCCAACATGAATAAATAAATTTCACACACACACACACACTCACGCCACGCTAACTAGCTACTCGCTCTCGCTACGTCTCGTTCGTATACGTGACGATAGTCTAGATTACGTTAACACTTGTAGTAATTCTATCAATTGTTACGCGAGTTGGAATATTTCTTAATGTCTCACACTTGGGAATAATTTAGAGTCTCACAACACACTCGTAATTTTCAAAGATCCAGCTCCCCCTCACCTTAATTCACTTACTGAACCAGCGTCAATGCAACTAGTCAGATACAACTGTAAAGCCTTGTGAAATCGTGTAATATACAACGAATTCGGCGTCTACGTTGATCACTCCCCACTGCACGTGGAGGTAATTCAGGCAAGGGAAGCTGACGAACGAGTGTGTCCTTCCTTCAAGTGTGTCTTGTTCCAACTGACCTATATTTCCAAAATTGACTAGAGGCTGGAAGTTCAAAATTTCTACTGACTCCTCCTCCTATCTGTGTTCGTTTGTCCTAATTGGCTACGATTTACATTGTACCCTCTCATTCCTTAGTTATACCTGCAATTGCAATTTACCTATGGCGTGCTAATAATTCCCAATGATTTCCCTCCACTTCACGATCATTTGCAATACCATAAGTTACCCTGGTAGCATAATTATTAATACATTATGTACTTAATGTACGAACACCTATATGACTGAATGTGGCAAATTCAGTTGAACCATGACCCTTTTTCTACCTGGTCTATTTTTAATACTACCTGCGGATTAACTAGCTGCACCCTACATGAACCCACTCCTACCTCCTTTGTCTCAGGGAATATTCCCCTACTCTAGAACATTCTCCAGTATGGAATTTTCCAACTCTCTGTAATTCAAATTACGTCACGAGTCTATGCTGACTCGTGACAATATACATGAGCTGGGATGTCACTTTGTTTTACCCATCACTATATGCTAGGAATACAGAAACGGCAAGATAATATGGTATAATAAGTTCGCTTCATTTCCATCTGTGTATGTATTAGTTATAGTGATGTTGTAATATAATTTTAATACAGAGATGACAGATATAGTTGGTTCTCATATGGTAAATTACGTATGTATGTATGTATGTATTAGTTATAGTAATGTTGTAATGTATTAGTTATAGTGATGCTGTAATGTATTAGTTATAGTAATGTTGTAATGTATTAGTTATAGTGATGTTGTAATATAATTTTAATACAGAGATGACAGATATATAGTTGGTTGTCATATGGTAAATTACGTATGTGTGTATGTATTAGTTATAGTGATGTTGTAATATAATTTTAATACAGAGATGACAGATATAGTTGGTTCTCATATGGTAAATTATGTATGTGTGTATGTATGTATTAGTTATAGTAATGTTGTAATGTATTAGTTATAGTAATGTTGTAATACAATTTTAATACAGAGATGACAGATATAGTTGGTTCTCATATGGAAAATTACGTATGTATGTATGTATGTATTAGTTATAGTAATGTTGTAATGTATTAGTTATAGTAATGTTGTAATATAATTTTAATACAGAGATGACAGATATAGTTCTCATATGGTAAATTACGTATGTTGTTGTTGTTGGAATAAAAACTGGTTCAGAATGCAACTATCTGGTCATATTAGCAATATTAATTAAGTACATGAGATGAACGCTATCGAATTTATGCCGCCGACTGTACATACATATACATTATTAGTCTTTCAACATACATATACACATTATTTAATCTTGTGGTTGTCTTTTCATTATCGTGTTTGAGATGTGACGTGATTACCAACCAACTAACCAACAAACAAACTAACCATATTTTTTACATCAATACTATTTTTCATCAATATCCTAACCAGTGGCGAAATATTCATAACAAGAAAAAATAATAATATGCATAATAATGGTATGAAAGTTTTGAATATAAGAAAATTACCATAAACTACGATGGCTTAATTTAATTCGAGAAACTATATAGGTCCTAAAATTTTTGTTGTTGTCTCCATGGTAGAAAATAAACCCTTGTACCGAAATCTCCATATGTAGCAGACTCAAGTGACAACAAAAGGGAATGGCCTGCAGACAGTTGGCTTCTGATTGTGCCTTATTATAATTATGTAGGCCCTCTGTGTTGGCTGGACTAATCAGATACATCAGAAGCAATCAGGAGCAATCTGTCTGTAGGTCATTCCCAACAAGATTATCCACTCCATTACATAATATTATAATTTATAGCCGGTATGGAATGTCAGTCACCAGGGATAATAATTCTAATATTTATATAATAAACTATAATATTGCTATTTTCAATCCGTATACCATCTGCATTATTATTATCAGGAAATGAACTAAGAAATAAAATATGCCGGCAACACTGCTGGTGATACCACAGAAGCAGCGTTACCAATTCTGGGTCATACTAAACTCTGATTGGCCAGGACTGAGCGGGACTGTCGAAATATTGATTGCTGATTGGTTGAGTCAGGCGGGATGCACCCCAACCACAAATTTCAGGAATCTTATGTCGACTAACCACAATATTTTAATTTTATCAGGAATAAAGCCATTTTTGACTGATGCTACGACATATAATGATTATTTATTATACTTTTCTAGCGTATATTTAACAATACTACACTCAGTTTATACTTTTATTATTATTCCAAGAGTTCGGAAAAAAATAATTAAAATATCAATAATCTGGGAAGTTGAAAATCATGAAAATTGTTTACAGCCCTTGGTAATTTCGTTTTCTTTTTGCTAATTATCCAACACAAAATGATATAATTATTATAGAATATATTTTAAAGGAAGACTATAGTGAATGTACAACAGTGTATAAAATAATGTTATATAATCTATTATTAAAAATACAGTATAATTGTTAGTAATTATGAAATCTATGGAATAAAATTATGTACTATAATATTATAATGTTATTCTTTCCTTTCTTGAAATGGAAGCCTAAACTATTTTGTTGTACATTATTTAGTTAATTAATTAAAACATTCCGGCAGCAATGATGCAGCAAAACCTTATCGGAATTTCCGGCTGTTAATTATATGAATATTTATTATTATTATTAAGTTGATGGATCATTATAACACATTTTATATAGATAGGTTCATTTTCATTATATACGTCATTTTGAATTTTAATGATCAATAAACTTTTTAATGAACGTGTAAGCAGAACTATTTATAAAATTGGATAAAGTAAACTTGTTCAAATATAAAAAAGTTACTCATGAATCCTGTTATTTACTTTGCCATTTTCTTTTATTTCTTGATAAACTCGTTTTCTCTTTCTAAAACCATGCCAGATTATCCAGAATTTTATTTTGGTGATGGAATTAACTTCTCTAACTAAGTTGATTCGCTTTTTAAACATAGACATAAAATTCTAAATATAATTACTGAAATATTTATGGTTAGTTTTATTTAATTCAGTTTGAAATGGGGGATCAAAATAAATGTCAAAATAATGAATGGCAATTATCTAGATGGCGAATGTTAACCAAGATTTCGTCCATAAGTCGAAATTATCCGTCAATTTAAGCCCTTCACACATCACCTAAGGCATTAATTAAACCCTAGTTAACCTTACCAAGATGGTATGGACAAATAATGGTGTAAATAAGGAGTGAAGGGCTGTAAATAAGGTTAAATAAGGGAGGTGGCAGGAAACGCCTTTTTACCTTAACAAAAAGACGCCATAGCCCACTGACAGAGGAATGGCCGCCTTTCTCTACGTTTTTTCACTATTATCTCCAATTTAAGGTTAGTGTCGGGTGCAATGGGTCAGCCGGGTAAGGGATAAGGGGGGTTTCGAGCCTAGGGGAGGGTTTAAGGGGGGTAAATGGGGGCAGAAAGGGAGGCTAAAACTAAAATTCGATAATGGTGGACGAGAACTACAAGATTCGTGGGGGAAATAATATTGTTTTTTCGTCGTGGCATCCTTCCCATCCTATTTACTCACACCTCATCCTATTTCCCCGTGACCTAGGATGACCTGGGTGGTTTTAGTGTCCCCCAATTTGGAGGTAGTAATAGGGGGGATGTGTAAAATGGGGGTAGTAGTAGGGGGTGGGGGTGTGTATGTATGTGTGTGTGTGTGTGTGTGACAGGAATTACATACACACACATACACGGTCGTATTCAAGAACTTCCGTGGTGTATACGATGGTGTGGTACCGTACGATGACTCACCTGGTTGACTCATTTATTTGTATGTATGTATGGAGAGGTACACACACACGTACACACATACACAGAGGGGGCCGTATTCAAGAACTTCCATGGTGTATACGATGGTGTGGTACCGTACGATGACTCATATTGTATGGAGATGTCGAGAGGGAGGTACACACATACATACACACACATACACATAGGGTCGTATTCAAGAACATACATCCATGGTGTATACGATGGTGTGGTACCGTACGATGGCCCATTTATTTGTCTATGTATGTATAATGTATGTATGGAGATGTCGAGAGGTACACACACATACACACACACACACAGAGGGGGCCGTATTCAAGAACTTCCGTGGTGTATACGATGGTGTGGTACCGTATGATGACTCATTTATTTGTTGTGTATGTATGTATGGAGATCTGGAGAGGTACACATGCACATACATACATATATACACACACACAGAGGGCCATATTCAAGAACATACATCCGTGGTGTATACGATGATGTGGTACCATAGGATGACTCATTGTGTATGGAGATGTCGTGAGGGAGGTACACACACACAGAGGGTCGTATTCAAGAACTTCCATGGTGTGTACGATGATGTGGTACCGTACGATGGCTCATTTATTTGTCTATGTATGTATGAAGATATCGAGAGGTACACATACATACATACATACACACACAGAGGGGGTCGTATTCATGAACTTCCGTGGTGTATACGATGGTGTGGTACCGTACGATTGCCCATTTATTTGTCTATGTATGTGGAGAGAATGCAAGGCGAGGAATTTGTAAAGAAGGTGTATGGATGTGAAGTTGTGGGACCTGGTGTGAGAGGCAGACCACCGGTTAGATGGCAGAACAGAGTGGAAGAGTATGTAAAGGAGAGTAACATGAGGGGCAGAGTAGGGCTTGAACAAGTAAGGAGGGAGTGTTGGAACAGAGTGGAAGAGTATGTAAGGGAGAGTAATGTGAGGGACAGAGTAGGGCTTGAACAAGTAAGGAGGGAGTGTTGGAACAGAGTGGAAGAGTATGTAAGGGAGAGTAATGTGAGGGGTAGAGGAGGGCTTGAACAAGTAAGGAGGGAGTGTTGGAACAGGGAGAACTGGACACACTTCTGCCGTGGCCACCCCCTTGGGGGGAGTTCCCGGAGGGAACGAGGCGTCAGAGCTATAGATAGATAGATAGATATATTTTATCTCTCATTAGGGCTATTCTAACCTTCCAGTCACTGCTATGACATCCAGTCTGTATAATATTAATGACAAAGTTATTTAAAGTTCATATTCACAATGTAATGGATAAAATGGACTTCAAATTATCTGTTCCGTAAATATTCCCATTATTATTCCCATTATGGTATTTATTTGTCTGCCATTACCTTGGTCTAGCGATATTAGGTAATTATTTACTGCTATAATTATCATTTTGTTTATGATACACAAAGGAATGGTTAAATTAGGACTTCAAATTATCTGTTCCGTAAATACTCCCATTATTATTATTACCATTACCTTGGTTTAGCGGTATTAGGTCATTATTTACATTGGTCTGGCGGTATTAGGTCATTTTTACTGCTATAATTATAATTTTGTTTATGATACTAAATGGAAGGGTTAAATTAGGACTTCAAATTATCTGTTCTGTAAATATCCTACTTCCATTATTATTATTCCCATTACCTTAGTCTAGCGGTATTAGGTAATTATTTATGCTATGGTTATCATTTTGTTTATGATACACAATGGAATGGTTTAGGGCTTCAAATTATCTGTTCCGTAAATATTCCCATTATTATTACCATTACTTTAGTCTAGCGGTATTAGATCATTATTTACATTGGTCTAGAGGTATTAGGTATTATTTACTGCTATAATTATAATTTTGTTTATGATACACAATGGAATGGTTAAATTAGGACTTCAAATTATCTGTTCCGTAAATATATACTTCCATTATTATTACCATTACCTTGGTCTGGCGGTGTTAGGTCATTATTTACTGCTATAATTACCATTTTATTCAGATATTTTGTTCATGATACACAATGTAATCGATAAAATGGGATGGTTTAAGGACCTTGTAATCGTGTATGGAAATTGGAGGCTTCTGATTCCTCCTGACCATGCCACGAAACACACTCCTTCCATATAGGTGTGTGTGTGTGTTTCGTGGCAATATTTGAAGGACTCGTTTACCTCCTATTTTCTGACTACATCACAAGGTCCCTTAACACACAATTGGAGAAAAGGACACACACACACACACACACACACACACACACACACACACACACAATTGGAGAAAAGGACACACACACACACACTAATGGTTTTGTATGCTAATGAATGTGTTTGCTCTATATAGGTTTTAAATATATGTCCAGAGAATAGTTACAAAATTATTAATTAACAAGGCGTCTGTACAATACGATAAGAATTTATTTACCCTACCTGTGAGTACCTTGGGTAAACTACTGTAGGTGAGATAACTGTATTAACCTGGATGATACAGTGGCCTTGTTTTGTATTCCAGGATAGGGAGTTCATATCTTATAACATTCCACAGGTTTAAAGGTCAATTTGATGGAGATGGACACCTCGATTGGTTGAGCCCAACTTTTCTGTTCATTGTTGTATTTTTGTATTATTTTAAATTTTCTTTTTATTTAAGGGGGTGCGGGAATAGGGGGACAGACTTGGGGGGGGGGGTTTAGGGGTGCGGGAATAGGGGGCAGGCTTGGGGTGGGTAGAAAGCCTGTCCCCCTATTCCCGCACCCCCCAAACCCCCCCCCCCCAAGCTTGTCCCCTACTCCCACACCCCCTTAAGCAGTTATCATGATAATAAAATAAATAATGAATTTGATGTAGACTTGTGTGTTTACAGGAGGTGTGAGGTGAAGGTGTTGGAGACATCAAAGGATCATCAAGTTTGACGTGTGTTGTGTTGTGAAGGGATAAGCGTCACCATGATGGACGCTGTACCTCCCCAATACCCCATGAGGGCCAATGCTGCCAGTCAGACGGTACCCGAGTCACAGCTACAGGTGACTCAAGGTCAACACAACATGTCCACACAGATTGGGGTATGGCTCCCGTCCTCAGAGAAGCCATATGAATGTGAGGAGTGTAGTAAGAGGTTTGCACAGGAGAGTCATTTAAATAATCACATTGTGTGGCATCGCAAGGTGAAGAGGTTTGAGTGTGAACTATGTCAGAAGAGGTTCACCATGGAGAGTCATCTGGACAGCCATATGATCATTCACAGTGCTGAGAAGAACTTCAAGTGTGAACTGTGTGACAAGCGTTTCACCATGGCTGCTCATCTCAATGGTCATATGTTGGTCCATCAACAGGATAAGAAGTATGAATGTGAGTTGTGTCAGAAGAGATTCAGCATTGAATCACATCTACGGAGTCACATGCTGGTGCATGTCAAGGATAAGAGATTTGAGTGTGGTCAGTGTGGGAAACGATTTGTGGCACGCAGCCATCTTAATTCCCACATGAACTCTCACACAGCAGAGAAAAACCTGGAGTGTGGACTGTGTGGTAAAAAGTTTGCTCTGGAGACTCACCTTAACACCCACTCACTTATTCACACCATGGAACGCAACTTTGAATGTCCAGTTTGCAACAAAAGGTTTGCTATGAGGATACATCTCAATGCTCATATGTTGATGCACAATGTGGACAAGAAGTTTGAGTGTGTGATTTGTGGCAAACGTTTCTCCATGGAGTCTCACCTTAACAGTCACATGATTGTTCACAGTGAGAAGAGGTATGAGTGTGAAGTGTGTGGCAAACGTTACACACGTAAGAGTCACCTCAACAGCCACAGCTATGTACACAGTGAGGAGAAGCGCTTTGAATGCCAAGTCTGCAGGAAAAAGTTTGCACAGAAAAGTCACTTGACCAGCCACAGTGTGGTGCATAGTGATGACAAGCGCTTTGAATGTGAGGAATGTGGCAAGAGATTCATCCAGGAGAGTCATCTTAATGCCCACATGTATGTACACACTGGTGAGAAGAAGTACCGACGACCAGACTGGGGTGACCAAGCAGTGGCAGCAGCAGCAGCAGCAGCTGTTGTTGCTGCTGGTACACCTGCAACAGCTGTAGTAACAGCACCAGCAGCTGTGGCACCCAGTACAGCAGCAGCAGCAGTCCAGGCAGTACCACAGGAGAACCATGTCAATGGTCACAAATTCATTCACAATGACATGAAGAGATTTGAGTGTGAAGATTGTGGTAAGAGGTTCTCACAAGAGAACCATCTCAACAGTCACCGTTTTGTCCACACCCAGGAGAAAAACTACGAATGTGATGAATGTGGCAAACGTTTCCGGCAGGAAAGTTATCTGGCCAGCCACAAGTTTGTACACACAGAGAAGAAAAGGTATGAATGTCCTGAATGTGGCAAACAGTTCACTCAGGAGAGTCACCTTAACAGTCATCGCTTTGTTCATAGGGAAGGTAAAGGGGTTGACTATTCTACCACCACAAACACAGCAGCCACTGCAGCTGCTGCTGCTGCTGCTGCTGCAGCTGCTGCCACTGCTACTGTTGCTGCTGCTGCTCCACCTGCTGCCCCTGCTATCCCTACTGCTGATTACACCAAGCAGCTGCCCACAGTCATGCCTCAGAAGAGCTACCACAACGGCCCAAGTACACATGCAATTGTACCTCCCCCTGAGAAGAAACCGATTGATTACCAAGACAATGCCAAGCTGTTTGCACAACAAGCGTATCAACCCACACACGCATATGCACAGTGGGAACAAGTGCGCACTCTCTGGTCTTTGTAGCCACAGGCAGTCCACATGCAGCAACCAGATCTCTCAACTATACAATAGGGACATGGAGAATATTGTACTTGTAACGCTCGGCTTTTCCTTGTAGGAGCCAGACTGGGAAAGCGAAAAGATTTCTCTCTTTTGTGAGTGTTGCCATAGTTTGAGATTCAGTTTATTGCAAGCGATGGAAAGTGTAGGCATCTTTTGTTGTTGCAAGTGGTGGAAGGTGGACATAGAGGTGTAGTGTTAGAAGTGGGAGATTTTGTTTTGTTTTTGGAAAAAAAAAAAGCACTGAAGTTTGTCTTTCGCAAGTAGCAAGTGATATTGAGAGATGGATTTTTTTTCTATCGTTATCCAATAGAAGTTGGAGATGAAGGAATGATACTTTTTTTTTCTTAGTTTGGCAGCATAGTAGTGACAAGTGGAGCTCTCAGGTGTATCTCTGGCAGAAGCAGCCTCCCTCAGCGCCGTGGCCTTACACTCACACACTCACCCACCCTCACCGAGGAATGCCTTCAGTAACACCAGGACCCACCCAACCATAGACCCTTCCACAGTCACATAACCTTTTCTTTCAGATATACCGGTATGTTTTGAAAAATGCAGTAGTGCCTCGAACCATTTATGTTGTTGATATGAACCAAAGTACTGTACATGCATTATATGTTTACATAACCTGACCTAAAGATACCCAAATGAATTGCAATATCCATTACCCATTGACCCAAGACATGACATCTCCATGAAAGTGCTGTGATTCCAATACACCTTGGTCTTACCTTCCAAAGTCTTGTTAATTTAATTTTCACATTTTAAAATAATTACAAGATTAGGTAGACTGTGGCACTTGGATGGTGGAGGGGAAGAGGACAGTAAACACAATGAATTTTGTTGTGCTGATATGAATAATTAAATATAGCAGAAAAGAAAGTTTATTAAAATTTCCTTAATAATTGGCCTGAAGCAAACTAGCTTTGACTGATTGATGAATTATCGAAAATTTGATAATTAATTATTTGTTTTGAAAATAAATATCAAGGTGATTATTATGGAGCAGTTGTTGTAAATACTGTATAGTACTTGTTAAGGTTAATGTAACTAACAAGGCAAAGTCTTGGTGCCTGGTGTCTGAAATGACAATCCTCGTACTCCCCATTATTACCTTCTCAAGCTTTGTCGGCCGGCATCACACTGAGTACGCACACTAACTCACCTACACCATACTCTAAATTATTATTATTTAAAAGTTGTTGTTGATGTTCTCCCAGGGCAGAACAAACCCTCGGTATGCTCTGGTCGCAGTGAAAAAAACAAATTAAAATATAGGAGGGGCTGGCCCTATATGCCTGGGCTAATGAAGCACATCCCAGGGAAATTTAAAGGTAATGGGTGTTGCCACAAACTAATGAAGATTTTCAGTTAAACTTGGAAAGAAAAATATCTGAAGATTTAGGCTAATATTATTGTGTAGTTAATTTACAATAGTTAATTATTGTATGATAATTGGTTAATGTTGAAGCCTCTTTAACTTGGCTAAAAGTTATGTAAAGTAATGTTACATTCAGTATTTGCACAGTACAGATATCCTTTAGAAATGTAATTCAATTTTACATTTTATAATCTGAAGTTGATATATGTTTGTTTATTTATGAAAAGTAGAGTTTCACATATCAATTTGCATGTTATAAGAGTATTATATATACTCTTGGAACTTGGAACATGATTCATCCAAAGTATATATGCCAGGAAACAGGACCAGATTAAAATTAGTAATGGTGGCCCAATGTTTGGAATAGATTGGAGAAATGATCAGTTGCTAAGAGATATACACTCGTGATACGTAATCCCTGACCAGAGACGAACGGCAGGCACCACACATACCCTGCATTCGAACTCAGCCTCTATAGGTGTACTGGGTGGGGAAATGAGCAATACCAGGCGATTCGAAGCTTTCTGCTCCTCACACACACTCTGGTCAGAAATTATGTATCACGAGTGTACCTAACCCCTTAAATATTAATATAGAGGTCGGTGTGAGTTGAACAAGTGAGCCCTCAGTGTGGCACCAGGTCGACGTTGCTTCTGCACACATTACTCAGGTGGATTTTAATGGTTCACTTCAGTTTATTCCCCAGGAGTTCCTAAGGCAAACAGTACATGTGTTTAAAAAAAATTTATTGTGTGATGACCCAGTGACCTCCAGCAGATTTCCAACTGTACGATTATTAACTCGATACTTCCTCCCCAGACCCTTTAAATTATTATTCACTTACTGTAAGAGAGCAGAGTCTGAACCTGAATATGATGATGATGTGGTAAAAACTGTCAGTGGTACAGTATTATTAAATTAAATGAGGGGGGAGGGACTGTAACTTTTCCTTCTAATGTTGAAGATTAATTTTACATGGGATATTTGTACTTACTGTATGTATATTGGGTTAAGAAAGAGTAGTTTGTACTCTTAATTAAGTCTTGCAGTTCTAAGATTAGTTTATTCATATAGATGTTTGGTATGTTTAAGATTGATATTCATACCAATCTCATACGTTTGACATTACTGGAAAAGACATTGAGAGAAAGTTGCAGTGTTTTTTCCCCCTCATTTTTTTTTTATACGACTGCCCTCTGATTTAAAGGCAGAGACTCTTGATGGTAAATTGAAGGTCTACTAAATCCCAAAAATTATATCATAAAACGGATTTCTTATTAGAGACATTGAGGTGATTTGGAGGAATGAGTAGCCCTTCAATTTAGTAAAAAAAAAAAGATGTTCTCCCCTTAAAAAAATCTTGGTAGTGATAAAAAAATATAGCCGTGAGTATCCATCCCTCCCTCATCACTTATTGATACATGTAGATCTTTATTCCTCATCCCAGAGTCAGCCACACATGTTTAGGAAGAACCAACAACAAACACAGCTTCTTCTCAATTAACATGAACCCTTCGTAAATATTGTGGCAACCCGTCAATGTACATAGTATGGGGACTCAGGATTATATAACACTGAACCTCATTAATGTTGTTGTAGTGTCCCCAAAGGAATACACATAGCATAACAATTTTAGTACAGATATGATAAGCAAATAACACCTCCATGATGATGATGATGATGTTGATGTTGATGATGATGATGACAGCTATATAAGTGAGGGTGTTGTATGAGACCAATAATAATAAAGTAAAGGATGGTTATCAAAGTGACTACAACATTATGCACAAGACACTGCCATACTGGACTGAGGGTAGGGATGCCTTATGGCTCAGATGCAGGTACACTTATGCATTTTTTTAAGCTAATACATATACATCTTGATTTTTACCCCAGAATGTAATATCATAATTATAAGGGAAATGCAGAAATTTTTTAGTGGTGTTTTGAGGTAGCCATATTTTTGTGTGTGAATAGGCACAGTATATGTACATATTTGTTATGTATATATGTGTATACTTAAGTATGGTATATGTTTATATATAATGTTTATGTATTTATACTATTGATTTTTAAATATTTCCCTTGTCTGGAAATTTGATAATGGTGTCGTTATTAGACACCAATGTACTGTACTGTGTTTGATGACAAAATTTCATGTAACCCTTCTTTATTAATTTGTGAAGAGAATTAATTATGAAAGTTAATGTGGTGACAACACAAACAAATTCTTTCATCTATGCATAGGGGAGAGAGTTGCACTAGACACTGGTGCCAGAGTGTTAATTGTACTGTATTGTAATGCCTTTGTATATGTGACGAAACCAAGTGTTGGGATGGGGTCAAGTGGCATTGGAAAAGCAGCAAATTGTAGTGTGGCCGCGGTGACAGACGCTGGCGTGATGTGTTGTGTGTCACTATGAGGGCAGAACATAAGTGTGTGCGTGTGTGTGTGTGTGTGTGGATTAATGTATTTACCTCTGGGGGGGAACTCAAGCGAATACCGTGATGTGTGTGAGCAGGAAATTTACATAGCTAATTTAAATTGGTGCGTTACAGCAAAGAGGATATTATATAAATTAATATAAATAATTTTGAAGTGCTATATAGAGTGTGTATTTAAAGAAAAATTGAGGATTAAGTGATGAAAATAATAATCCCACTATCAAGGTCAGAGGAAAGGACTGGGAAGCCCTCTGGAATAAGGAAAGGAAAGGAAAGGAAAGGAAGGCCTGAGTGTGTGGAGTGAGACAAGAGTTAACGTGTAAGACAGTTTTCAAGATTTCTTGATTATCTTAATATTTATAAAAGTTTCAAGTAGTTGAGGTCCATTGTTAGGTTTAATAAATTTCATGTTATATTTAAGTGTGGTGAAATGTGGCTAGAGAAACTAATGCAGGGAGTGAGTAAGTGATTCAATGATGTGGAGCGATGAAGACAGAGTGGCAAGATTTTTAATTTTAAGAACTTAATTTTATTCCAGTAGTGCATGTAGTTAAGCACGGAATTTTAGGAATCCTAGGGTAAAACTTTATATATATTTTAAAAACTTGTGCCTTTGTTGTTGAGGCACCTTAAAATTGTAAATGGCATTTTTTTTTCTTTTTGTACACATGTAAGTTTCTCACTATGTACATGAAAGTAATATTAGTTGCCTGCCAGGTGACTCCTTGATGTGGCTGGAGGGTAGCTTGGGGTGGAATGGTGCAAGTGTGTAGAGATGTGTAATAACAGCAAGTACACTGTAATTAATCAAATCATGGGCAAGACAAACATAATAAGGATGTCTATATAATTATGATTCCATAGGCACTGATAAATCCAATTGTACTGTAAATTGTAACTTCTTTGTGAAATATAGCAAGAAGGAACTAACTCTATGCAAAGAAAATTTATGGACAAGTCAAGCATAAGTATGTGTAAAATTATTCCATAGGCACTGTGTAAAACCATTGAACCGTACACCGTCAAACATCTTGGCTTATTCCATTATTTTTCATGCATAAGGATTCAAAGTGTGGATAGATTGAGAGACACTGGATGCACTACAGAGCTGCTTGGGACTGTGGGTGGGTGATGTGGGAACTTAGGAGGATAAAGAGGACTGTAGTTTTCTTTCAAGTTTGTTTGTGGAACTTTTTTTAATGCACCATATGAATTTTGTTTTGGTCACCTCACTTTTTTCGGAGCTTGTGTGTCCGTTTATCATACTTTTTTCGGAGCTTGTGTGTCCTTTTATCGGCCTAATAAAACCTCTTGATGCAGGTCGTTACTGTATTTTACATTTCTCTTGCCGTATATATCTGGTATGTGCATTCCTTTATAGTACAGTAATTGCAGTCGGATTCATTTTAAGTGAATCGGTTTTTACCTTGTATTTGCTTTAATCGCTGGTATTACTATTTATCACTGGCTACAGTTTCCTTTCATGTCTGAGGTAACTTTGGTTTAATTTTCTTATTAAATATGTGTATGAGTGTCTCTCTAGCTGACCACAACAGTACAACAGTGTCTTACAGTACATTATATAAGTATTGTATGTGTAATTTGACAGGTTGAAACACATATATTTATCCATACTTGTTCTTAATGCTGTATATCCCTTCTTAATACTAATGGGAGTAACATTCAGCTACTATTGATAACCATAATTATTAGGGATATAATGACAAATTACCTGATCAAATAGTAGGGATTGAATGATTGTGGGGTTGTCCAAAAAAGTCTTGAATTCCATCTCAGCCATTTCTGTCATAACTATTAATCATTTTGACCCTGCTATGGTAATGAAGAGAGAGGTAATGTCACAACCCTCCCTATGTGTTAAGAGCAAATGTGAATAAGAATAGAGTATGTGTTGTGTGGCACAGACTGCACCAAAGCCCACCACTAAGAGTTTGCCCTCCGTGGACACATAGAGTGGTATTATTAAACTTGCCCTTCGACGAAATGCCGTCTGATCACTTAATTCGCATTGCAGAATAATGGGAACTGAATGACGAAGAAGAGAATTTTTCCTCGAAGAAGTAGTTTACTAACACGACACATAATGTTTTGCCTTTATTGTCTAGCAACTTAGGATGAAGCCCTGAAGGGTGTGTATCCCCCCCCCCCCCTGTACACTCTCTCGGTAGTGTTACTTTTTCTCTCTTGTATGTGACCTTGAGGTAGCGGATTGTAGCAGCAGCAGCAGCAGCAGCAGGTGTTAATGTAGCCCGTGTACAAGTGCTAGAGGAATCATAAGTTCATAGTGTTTACGTCGCGCGTAGCCGCTTCCTGGTACGACCTGACGACAGCTGGCTCGGGTCGTCCCATCAAGTCCTAGAGCATTTTTGGTATCTATTTATTAATTAGAATGTTTGAAAACGGATGCCAGATAATAGGTGTTTGTTTATGTTTAAGGATGGTTAGTTGAAACCTGAATTATTTTTGCAGTTAGGATGCTTCTCTGGTACATAACTGATACAAAAAGTAAATAATGGACTTTGTAATCATTTTTTTCAACCAGTCTAAAACCACCCGCAGATAAATCCTTAGTATTATGTAAAAAATTATAAATTTCCCTCAAATTTAGAAGTGCAGCTTAACATTTTTAATATACTAATTTTAAGTATTGACAGGGAGGTTAGTTCATGGATATTAATTTTTTTTTTAAATAGGTGTCCTTGGCCAAATTATACTGCTTGTTTCATATCTGGATTTTCCCAATAACTTTTTTACCATTTGTTTCATGAAGTATTTAACTACTGTATAACTTTTGTTAAATAAACTTTCATTTTTGTACAGAAATGACTTGTGTCTTCTCCATTTAGAGAAGGTGTAAATTATTGTGACCAGGTGTGTGTGTGTGTGTATTAGTGTTGATAGTGTATTATAGATGGGAGTCAAAATATACAGTATTCTATATAACCATTGGAGAAATCATAAATATATTCCAAGGTGATGAAGTTTTTACATATACAGTATTATATATTATTGGTGGTGAAGTTAAGGGGGGAAGTTTTGTGTCGGGGTAAATCTGGAGCTAATGAATCCTCCAAACTATTCCAAGCAACAGAACACTATTATTTTTGCTCTTCTGGTCCTGCTGTTTCCTTGCATACTTTGGAGGAATCACCAAGGCACTCCAATGTAAAAAAAAAAAAAAAAAAATACCACCTTAAGGCCCCTAATGTTGTTACAAATTATACAACATAAAATGAAGGAAAGGTGAGGGAATATTTTTTTTGGCACGGTGAAATGTTGAGGTGTGTGGAAATGTTGCATAGATATAATGATGTGATGGTGAGGAAATGCTGTACTGTATTGTGAGTGAGGGAGGTATTGGTCGGCACTGGGAGAGGGGAGGGGCGTGGTATCGATTTACCCGCCAAATTACGGTGTGGATGGCTTTCAAAGGGGAGGGGTGACAATGGTAGTCGTGGGGGGAGGAGGGGGGCGCAGGAAGGGGTGATGAAGAGGAGCAAGGGTAGGGGGTTTAATAGGAGTATGGAAAAAGGAAGGTGGGGGTTGTGGGGAGGAAGCAGGGAAGTGGTGGCTGGTAGGGACAGAAGAGAGTAAGGTCGAAGGTAACAAGAGTTGAAGGGAGGAATAAAAAATGAGACGAATGAAGGAAGGGAAAATTGATAGGAAAGAAAAGTTGGAGCAGATTAAAAAAACGGAGAGGTATGTATGTACGGGGGGAAGGCGGCGGTGTTGGTGGGGGGAGGGAGGGAGGGATGATTATTGGTTGAATGCAGAAGAGGTAATGATAATGGGTGAAGAAAAAAATTGATGGGGAAGAAAGACCACCACGCTACGACTGGAAAACCCTGCAACACGAGGGAAAAGGAAATTAGAAGACAACAGCAAGCACGAAGGAGATGGAATGAAGGGATAGGGATTGTTGAAGAAGTAGGCGGGAATAGCTCTGGTCCGAAGTGGTGCTAAAACACTGCTTACTTTACCGCAAGCAATACTCCTACGAGGTATGAGTGAAAAGCTCTCCACCCTTCTCTATATTTTCCATGTAGTCTCTATTCTTCCACTTCTTGCCACCCTCCCTCCCTCTATACGCCTCTCGCCAGTCCCTCCTTACTCCACCTCTCCACCCTGGCCTTGACAGTGACCCCCAGCCTTCCTCCTCCCCACCACCGCCCCCAGGCATTGGTGCTAAGCGTGTGAGTTGGGGAGGGGGCTGCCTTACACCCTGTCTGCCGGGGGGACTGGCCGCCAGACATGGGAGGTGTGGGGGGGGTGCACTGTTGAGGGAAGGACCAGGCTGAGCTGAGCAAAGGGGGAGGTGCGGTGCAAAACACAGCAAGGGATGGGGGAGCTGCAGACACACATACACAACACACAATTTACGGTTCAAGGGAGGTGGTCTGCCCTTAAAAGAATAAACAAATTAATCTAATCAACAGAGGACAAGAATAGCATAAAGGATAGAGACAGTAGCATGCACAAGAAAATAGATATACCTATTGTAGCCTTTGTACAGTAGATATAATTAGAATGGAACGGGCCTGGAAGAACTGAAAAGAAGACTACATAAAACCTGGAAGATCCTCTAAGTCACTATATAGTGGGATGGAAAAGGAGATATAGAAAGGATCGGGTGACTGCAAGGAAGGACAAAGGAGAGAGAACGAAGAAAAGTTCAAGAATGAAAAGAGATTGGCTCTGGCCCGAAGGTGAGCCTTAACCATTAAAGTATTGCCCACTTCATTGCAGGCCTGGAAGAGTGAGGCACAGGCAGACTGGAGGTAAAGGTGGGGTGGCGAGGCGAGTGGAAGCCGGGTGGGAGGAAGGGAGGGGTAGCCAACAGAGCCCCGGAGAAGGAAATATGGAGGGCGGAGGAGGGGAGGGGGACAAACCACAGCAGCAGCAGGGGAGTGGAATGGGAAGATAGTGAAGGGTTGGAGGGGAATCATGACACATCAGAGAGTATAACTTATTTTAAAAGAGTGAAAGAATCAAATCGAAGGGTGAAGGGTTGAAGATTTAGCTGGGGAAACGCGTTCGACTCAATATTAAAGTCGTTAAATAAGTACAGATACGCGTGAGAGTCAAGGGGAGAGGGAGGTAGGCTAGGGAGAGGAGGGAGTGGGGTGAGCCAGTGGGTGAGAGAGATGATGGAATTTTTCAAGAGTGGGAAGTAAACAAACTTTACTATATTTGTCATTATTATTCACCTTTCACTCGATCTATGTCCCATTTCTTTAGTCCAGCTTCACCAACTTTTTTATAGCCTGTAGCCGATAGTTAACATAGAGAAGTAACAGAACTGGCGTAAACATTAATTAAAGATTGTGCTGCCACCTGGCACTCCGGCCCAAGTGTTTGGCTGATTAGCTCTGCACGTACTGACTAAGCAAGTGTAGGCAGCAAACATATGTACACAGCTGTTGATGGAATACCTTCTTAAATAATCTACTTGTGTGACATAACGAAGTAAACCAGGTATACCCAGGCTGGCTTATAGGTTAGCCCGAGGGATTACTTTCCATGCAAGATGTAGCCTATTATATATATATCACCCCCCATTATATTGTTCAAGTATTCAAGGGTGACATGGTTTGTTAACATCATTTGTTTCTTACCACACCACTCTCCCTTCAGTGTAAAGTAGAGAGGAAGCCAGGAGCTGATCAATTCTCACTGGAAGTTCATATGAGTCATGCATGGTTCGGCCGGGATGTCCAATATCGCAATACCAGGAACACTATTATGTGGTTGAGGGTAGGTTATGATAAAGGAAGGAAGAAACAATGACACTTTCATCTTATACTGTTGTCAATTATATTTTATGGTGACACACGATGCTATACTAGCTCTTCCAGTATCAATTAATTAAAAGTTGACACGTGAATGCTTGTGAACGAGAATAAACTTTAATGGCTCATTTTGCATTGTTACTCATTAATTGCATGCTATTGTCCCCCATACTCCAACGATCGAATAATTATATGCTTGTAAGTGGAATATAAATTATGAGTGATTACGTTATATATGTGCAAATAACATTGATAATATGAAGAAATGAAAGTCGGGAGGCTAAAGAATAAAAATATTAAACTGTATGCTAGACCAGAAAGAAGAGGAGACAGAGAAAAGGGACATGAAGCACCAACAAGGCAATAAAAGAATAGGAGATACACATAAAAAAAATTGAAAGGGAAGTAGCTATGAAAGGTGTCCACAGCTAGAGAGTCACAACAAGAAAAGCTAAATGGATACGGCAAAAGAATAAAATATTAAACTATATGCTAGGCCAGAAAGAAGAGGAGACAAGAGAAAAGGGACATGAAGCACCAACAAGGCAATAAAAGAATAGGAGAAACACATAAAAAATTGAGGGGAAGTAGCTATGGAAGGTGTCCACAGAGAGTCATAATCACAAGAAAAGCTTAATGAATACGGCAAAAGAATAAAATATTAAACTATATGCTAGACCAGAAAGAATTAAGAGGAGACAAGAGAAAAGGGACATGAAGCACCAACAAGGCAATAAAAGAACAGGAGAGACCTGAAAAAAATTGAGGGGAAGTAGCTATGGAAGGTATGGAAGGTGTCCGCAGAGAGTCATAATCACAAGAAAAGCTAAATGGATACGGCAAGAGAATAAAATATTAAACTATATGCTAGACCAGAAAGAATTAAGAGGAGACAAGAGCACCAACAAGGCAATAAAAGAATAAGAGAGACACCTGAAAAAAATTGAAAGGGAAGTAGCTATAGAAGGTGTCCACAGAGAGTCATAATCACAAGAAAACCTAAATGGATACTGCATGTAGTTGTGTATATATAAGTTATTGGTTTAAATGTAAGAAAATGGTGTAATAAGAGAGAATGGAAGCAGTGGTACCAATGCCTGGAGAAGCGACGCGTCCTATGACCTCCAGCCACCATGGTAGAGGGAGAGGGAGGGGCGCTGCCTGCTCTACCTGGTCGTTTTTTTCTGTTTTACTAGTTTGTGAGAAAGCAGGGATGGCTAAAATGAAGGAGAGGCGGCATTAGCACACGGCAATCAAGCAAAATGCGGCTAGAGGCCACATCAGGTAAGAGAACTCCCGTATATATTTATTTAAAAGAATTTCCCGACTCCCATCTCAGCCAGCGACGCCATGTTATTCAATATGGAATGGATTTGTTTTAACGAGGGTTTTTGGAGGTGTTCTATGTTGTTTGTGTCGCCATGGTTATCGCATAGTGAAATGTATTGAATTGTAAGGTGATCTGATAGGTGTGTGAGTTAGTGTGAGTGAGATAAAGGTGTTAAATATGGAGTATGACGTGTAGCTCTTCTTCCCTGCCAGGCGCCCTCAGTGACGTCACTACCCAGGTATCTTCCCCTACCCCCCCTTCCTTCCTCTCCCCTGGCAGGCTGGTTGGCTTCCTCCCTACCTACCTACCTCACCCTGTCTGCCAACCAACCTACCAACCAACCTGCCTACCTACCTACCCTCTCTCCTTCTCTCTCTCTCTCACACACACATGCATGCAAGCACCCTGTCTCCTCCTCCTCCTCACTCACTCACTCACTCTCTCTCTCTCTCTCTTTCTCTCTTTCTTTCTTTGATACATTTATTGTCCCTCCCTCACTACCCTCTCTCACTCTCACACACACACACCCTGTCTCCCTCTCACTCACTCTCTCCCTCACTCTCACTCGTAAACACTTTCCCCCTCATGCCTTGTCTCTCCCTCACTCTTTGATATATTTATTGTCCCTCCCTCACTACTACTACTACTACTACTACTACTACTACTCGGGCAGGCCTAGACAGACATGCAGACATATTGCCTCACCTTGCTAAACCACACCATACCATACCACACCACACCACACCCTGTCACACGATAATATACACATTTAATATCACGAGTGTTCAAATATGTAGTCTCAGTGCAGTAGAAATATCTTAACATTATTCGTATCTCTCTCTCTCTCTCTCTCTCTCTCTCTCTCTCTCTCTCTCTCTCTCTCTCTCTCTCTCTCTCTCTCTCTCTCTCTCTCTCTCTCTCTCTCTCTCACATACATACATGAGCATTTTCCTTGTTTCCTTCCCATTATTCGTATCTCTCTCTCTCCCTCTCTCTCTCACTCTCACACTCACACACACACATGAGCATTTTCCTTGTTTCCTTCCCATTATTCGTCTCTCTCTCTCTCTCTCTCTCTCTCTCTCTCTCTCTCTCTCTCTCTCTCTCTCTCTCTCTCTCTCTCTCTCACATACATGAGCATTTTCCTTGTTTCCTTCCTTCCCAACCAACAAGCTCCTCGTCACCCTGCCTCAAGTCATTGTTGTCTTGGTGCTCTGTCTCGCCCACTGCTGCCTGCCTCGCCCTGCCTACCTCACCCTGCCTACCTCACCCTTCTTCTCTGTCTCTTGTCTTAGCCTTCCTCTCTGTGTCTCTTGTCTCAGCCTACCTCACCCTTCTTCTCTGTCTCTTGTCTTGGCCTGCCTCTCTGTGTCTCTTGTCTCAGCCTACCTCACCCTTCTTCTCTGTCTCTTGTCTCAGCTTGTCTCTCTGCCTCTTGTCCTAGCTTGTCTCTCTGTCTCTTGTCCTAGCCTGCCTCTCTGTGTTTAGTCTCAGTCTGCCTCTGTCTCTTGTCTCAGCCTGCCTCTGTCTCTTGTCCTAGCCTGCCTCTGTCTCTTGTCTCAGCCTGCCTCTGTCTTTTGTCTCAGCCTGCCTCTGTCTCTTGTCTCAGCCTGCCTCTGTCTCTTGTCTCAGCCTGCCTCTCTGTCTCTTGCCTCAGCCTGCCTCTGTCTCAGCCTGTCTCTGTCTCTTGTCTCAGCCTTCCTCTGTCTTTTGTCTCAGCCTGCCTCTCTGTCTCTTGCCTCAGCCTGCCTCTGTCTCAGCCTGTCTCTGTCTCTTGTCTCAGCCTTCCTCTGTCTTTTGTCTCAGCCTGCCTCTGTCTCTTGTCTTAGCCTGCCTCAGTCTTTAGTTTCAACCTGCCTCTCTGTGTTTAGTCTCAGCCTGCCTCTGTGTTTAGTCTCAGTCTGCCTCACCCTTTCTCTATATCTTGTCTCAGGAGGTCTCAGTCTTTATTAGTCTCATTTGCCTCAGCTTTCCTCACTAACTTTCCTCACTAGTCTCAGCCAATCTCACTGTGTTTTAGTATGGGCTTGACTCACTAACTTCAAATGCGTTAAATGGCTTGATAATGTACTAGTTTTTACATAGGCTAGCCTAATTGTTTTGCCTCAATGCCTCTAGTTGGAATCACAATCTGTGGAATATATGTACAGTCAATTCTCATTTTACACTGGCATTATGTATGTGAAATAGTGTGTGTGTGTGTGTGTAATGAATGTATGTACTGTAAACACTTATTGTACACTATATTACACACCCAATATACAGGTGTACTGTACAATGAGGGTTTTCTGTACACAGTTTCATTACACACCCAATATACAAGTGTACTGTACAATGAGGGTTTTCTGTACACAGTTTCATTACACACACTACATTACACACCCAATATATAAGTGTACTGTACAATGAGGGTTTTCTGTACACAGTTTCATTACACACACTATATTACACACCCAATATACAAGTGTAAAATGAGAGTTAACTGTATTGACATTATTAGCTACCAACTCTTGCATAGTAACTTGAATTAAGAGTCTAACTTATTTTTTTTAGTCATAGATAGCTACTGTATACTTTAGTCTGAACCAACCTCCCTGTTTTTAGCCCGAATCTGTCTCTCACTAGCTTACCTTGACCTGTGTTAAGGTGGTAATTCACTTCTGTTACATTGGAGTGCATTGATTCCTCCAAAGTATGCCGGGAAACAACAGGACCAGATGAACAATAATAATGGAGTTATGTTGTTGCTTGGAATAGTTTGGAGGAATCAGTTGCTCCAGATTTACCAACATATAATATAATATCTCTTGCTTGCTTGAGTGAGTGACCTTACTCGCATTGCCTACCTACCTCACGGATTTAGTCAATGTCTATAATTACATGTGCCAATACAGTTAACTCTCATTTTACACTTGTATATTGGGTGTGTAATGTAGTGTGTGTAATGAAACTGTGTACAGAAAACCCTCATTGTACAGTACACTTGTATATTGGGTGTGTAATGTAGTGTGTGTAATGAAACTGTGTACAGAAAACCCTCATTGTACAGTACACTTGTATATTGGGCGTGTAATGAAACTGTGTACAGAAAACCCTCATTGTACAGTACACTTGTATATTGGGTGTGTAATATAGTGTACAATAAGTGTTTACAGTACATACATTCATTACACACACACACACACACACACTATTTCACATACATAATGCCAGTGTAAAATGAGAATGGACTGTATCACATAATATTCACATTTAACTTTAGCTTGAGTTTACTGGTGGTTGTCTTGGCATGTCTAACTATTCTTTTAGGCCCGTAGTTTAAGGGGGTGCGGGAGTAGGGGACAGGCTTGCGGGGGGTGCGGGAATAGGGGTACAGGCTTGGGGTGGGTAGAAAGCCTGTTCCCTATTCCCGCACCCCCGAAAACCACCCCAAGCCTGTCCCATACTCCCGCACCCCCCTAAGCACCCCCCCTTAAGCCTGTCCCGCTATTCCTGCACCCCCTTAAAAAAAAAAAATTAGGGTCCTTACTGGAGCTCTACAAATTCTCCAAACTACTCCGGGCAACAGCAGATTCCCTATTAGAAAAAATACTGAAGGGTTCTGTTCTGTGGCCTGGATTATTTTGGAGGATTCATAGAACTTCAGTAACGGCCCTTAATTTTTTTTTAAACTACGGGCCTGAGAGAATAGTTAGACATGCCAATACAACAACACCCAGTAAACTCAAGTTAAAGTTAAATGTGAATATTATGTGATACAGTCCATTCTCATTTTACACTGGCATTATGTATGTGAAATAGTGTGTGTGTGTGTGTGTGTAATGAATGTATGTACTGTAAACACTTATTGTACACTATATTACACACCCAATATACAAGTGTACTGTACAATGAGGGTTTTCTGTACACAGTTTCATTACACACAATATATTACACACCCAATATACAAGTGTAAAATGAGAGTTAACTGTATTGGCACATGTAATTATAGACACTTGACTAAATCCGTGAGGTAGGTCGGCAGTGCAAGTAAGGTCACTCACTCAAGCAAGCAAGAGATATTATATTAAGGGGGTGCGGGAATAGGGGGACAGGCTTGGGGGGGTGGGTGGGAGTAGGGGGACAGGCTTGGGGGGGTGTGGGAGTAGGGGGACAGGCTTAGGGGGGTGCAGGAATAGGGGACAGGCTTTCTACCCACCCCAAGCCTGTCCTCCTATTCCCGCACCCCCCAACCCCCCCCCCCCAAGCCTGTCCCCTACTCCTGCACCCCCTTAGACCCCCCCAAGCCTGTCCCCCTATTCCCGCACCCCCCCCCCCTCCCCAAGCCTGTCCCCCTATTCCCACACCCCCCAAACCCCCTCCCCCTATTCCCGCACCCCCCAAACCCCCTCCCCCTATTCCCGCACCCTCCAAACCCCACCCCTCAAGCCTGTCCCCCCTACTCCCGCACCCCCCTATAGACACTGACTAAATCCGTGAGGTAGGTAGGCAATGCAAGTAAGGTCACTCACTCAAGCAAGCAAGCAAGCAAGAGATATTATATTAACCCAGGTCAAGGTAAGCTGGTGAGGCAAAGTCGGGCTAGAAACACGGAGGTCTTTAGGGGTCTTTATTTTTTTTTTAGTTTGCTTCACAGTTTTCTTATATTGATTTGCTGTTTGTTGTCTTTGCTTTTAATTGTTGAGCTGGTCATACAGTACAGTGGTAGTGTTTGTGGTGATGTGGGTGATAATAGGGGGTGCGGGAATAGGGGTACAGGCTTGGCGGGGGTTTTGGGGGGTGCGGGAGTAGGAGGACAGGCTTGGCGGGGGTTTTGGGGGGTGCGGGAGTAGGGGGACAGGCTTGGCGGGGGTTTTGGGGGGTGCGGGAGTAGGGGGACAGGCTTGGGAGAGGGGTTAGGGGGGTGCGGGCTAAACCAATACTTTACATCAAGTTAAGGGAGTGCGGAAATAGGGGGACAGGCTTGGCGGGGGTTTAGGGGGGTGCGGGGGGTGTGGGACAGGCTTGGGAGAGGGGTTAGGGGGGTGCGGGAATAGGTTACAACAGGCTTTCTACCCACCCCAAGCCTGTCCCCCTATTCCCGCACCCCCCCCCCCTAGTTCCCCCCCAAGCCTGTCCCCCTACTCCCGCACCCCCCCAGTTACCCCCAAGCCTGTCCCCCTACTCCCGCACCCCCCAAAACCCCCCGCACCACCTCTAAACCCCCTACTCCCGCACCCCCCCAAGCCTGTCCCCATACTCCTGCACCCCCTTAACCCCCCCACACCACCCCTAAACCCCCCTCAAGCCTGTCCCCCCTACTCCCACACCAAGCCTGTCCCCCTACTCCCCCAAAAAAACCCCGCACCACCCCTAAACCCCCTGCGCCACCCCTAAACCCCCCGCTATTCCCGCACCCCCTTACACATTCAGAAGTAGAGGAAGCAAATATAACCATGAGGATTGGAAAAGAAAAGTCCTCATTGTCAATCCGTTCCAATTATTTTACAGTATGAATTGAGCAACGACAAACCGTTTCCTCAAAAAAGTTTAAAAAATAATTATAGGGAGTCGGGGAATAAACATACCCTCATCATCTTTGTGGGAAAATTTGTCCTATATATATATATTCAATTTTGCTCTGTTTTCTTGTATCTGGTGTATTTCCAGGATAGTAAATACAAACCGTTTCCTCAAAAAAAAGTTTAGTAAATAATTATAGGGAGTCGGGGAACATAAAATTATATACCCTGCTCTTTGTGGGAAAATTTGTCCTATATATATGAATTTTGCTCTGTTTTCTTGTATCTGGTATATTTAAATACATATACAGTATATGAATACATGTAATAAGAAAAAGTGTATGAGTGCAATATTTCCATAGTGATTGCAACAAGAATGTGAGAAGTTAATCCAAGTTATGCATGAGTTTGAATGTTAAAAGATTGAATGTAACTGCAGTACTATTATTATTATTTTTTTTAAAACTAATAATAAAGAGTTTTCAAACAAGTGTGTGTGTCATCTGTAATAAAAAATTTCCCACAAGGCTGGTAGTAAGTTTGATAATAATGTTGATGATAGTATTTAAGATTTCTAAGTTGGTTCAAGGATGTACAGTATGCGTGTGTGTGTGTATGTGTGTGTGTGTGTGTGTGTGTGTGTGTGTGTGTGTGTGTGTGTGTGTGTGTGTGTGTATTTATTGTTTGTTTTTCTTATACAGGTATTTATTTAAAACTGACATCACAGTTTGGTATGTTCTTTTGACCTTTGTACAATGTAGCTCTGTTTTTTTTTTCCTTTTTTGCTTATCTTAGTGTAACATGTCAGATGGTTTAAGAGGGTGCGGGAATAGGGGGACAGGCTTGGGGGGGTTTTGAGGGGTGCGGGAATAGGGGGACAGGCTTGGAGGGGTTTAGAGGAGTGCGGGAGTAGGGGGACAGGCTTGGGGGGGGATTGGGGGGTGCAGGAATAGGGGACAGGCTTTCTTCCCCCCCCCCAAACCTGTCCCCCTATTCCCGCACCCCCCAAACCCCCCCGAAGCCTGTCCCCTACTCCCGCACCCCCTTAATGATACTGGAAATGATGTTGCAATTTATATATATGTCTTTTGTGCATTGCCAGATACCGGTAGTGATCATTTGAGAGTAACTAAGACGTGCCCATACCAACAGACATTTCCAATAACAGTACAAGTAAATCTAATTGAAATCTTAATTGCCGAGTTTGGTAAATATTGAAAGAATTACCGTTATTGCATACGGTTTTTCTACCTTATTTAGACCATTGTAAGACAATTTTCTTCTATGGCATTTCCTCCGCAAAGACCCCATTTCCATATTCAAATAGGGCATTTTGAAATTAGCCTGACCTAACCTAACCTAGACCGCATCAGACTACCGGGACCTAACCTGGGCAAACTACCGTGACCTAACCTGGGCAAACTACCGGGAAATAACCTGGGCAAACTACCGGGAAATAACCTGGGCAAACTACCGGGACCTAACCTGGGCAAACTACCGTGAGCTAACCTGGCCAAACTACCGGGACCTAACCTGGGCAATCTACCGGGAAATAACCGTGGTAAAGTACAGGAAATGACCGGGGCAAAATACTGGGACCTAGCCGGATCTACTGCTACAAAACGGTAATTCTTTCAATAAATACCCCAAGTTTTCGATAGTGTACAGTTGTAAAGCATTAATGACATTTTACCAGTTGTGTTATACAGTATACAGAGGTCATGGATATAAGCACACTGTGATGTATTTTCTATTTTGTATTTGATATTGGTGTGTATTACTCATCTGTAAATATTAGGAATATATTCTATCTATCTCAGTACAGTACGGTATTTGTATTGTACAGTATTATCTCTCATCTGTCTGTGGATTATACAGTAGGTAACATGACTTGTCTTAAAACTTTATATTTAAGGAGCAGCACTGAATTCTTTTGTTGAGTTTACTGTATGAATAAAAAAATATAATGAATTTTATGGTTGTTGGTGTACTTATAAATAAATACAGTATATATATATACATTGTGATACAGTTTCTACTATGTTACTGCAATTGTTGTTGTTGAAGTTCCTGAAGGTGTTAAGCAGGCCAATCTATACTGTATTTTAAATTGGAAGCCAAGACAATGTGTGTGTGTCATAACTCCTACACAACATGGGCATGAAATAACAGGAATATTTTATTATCTGATGACTTTTAATTTGCAGTAAATCAATATAAGTGTTCTTTCAATCTATTATTCATTTCTGACCAATATATGCTTTGTGAGTTATCTGTGACAAATTTTGTGCACATACAATTGTCTTGGCCATATTCACTGTTAGTGCTCTGAGACAACTCCATTTTCTGCCTCCAATCTGTAAACATCCTCTCAACTTCCTCTTATGTTTCAACTGCTAAAATCAGATCATGTGCGTATTATCAACTCCCATAGATCTCCCTTTCTGTACTCCTTTGTGGCCTCTTTCATCACTATAATAAATGAAATAAACAAACAAATAATATACAACATTGAAGCCTATCATGGTTTAATAGTATATGTTATTTTATTTCCATATTGGTGTTATAGTACAGTACACTCGTGATAGGTAATCCCTGACCAGAGACGAACGGCAGGCACCACACACACACACACACACACACACACACACACACACACACACACACACACACACACACACACACACACACACACACACACACACACACACACATACCCTACATTCGAACTCAGCCTCTATAGGTGTACTGGGTGGGGAAATGAACAATACCAAGCGATTATTCGAAGCTTTCTGCTCCTCACACACACTCTGGTCAAAAATTATGTATCACGAGTGTACATGTATTGGAAGAAACAATGGGCTATGTATATTTTTTCTACTTGCATCAACATCTTGTCATGGTTCCTTCCTTCCTTTTACTTGGGGTGTAGTCACAATACAGAAATTTTAGTCTACCCATAACCGGTAAAGTTTATTTGATAAGAATGAATGACACCTTCAATGCCGTGAATTACAATGTACATATTTGTTAGTACAGTACAGTATATTAAAGAGTACTATGTCATAACTGATTCTGTATTATCTTAATCCACATGTAATCTGGTTTGTATTAGTTGGTTATTTTGTATCGTGACTAAACATTAGGTGTGTTTTTATTCTGAATTTGACCTACACGTTGGTCAGCATGGCAGGTGACCTTCCTTCAGTTTTATGGCATCAAGAGAACCCAGTACTGTACAGGTATGAATATTGGTTCAGGTTTGATGGAAAGTTCAGTTTTCATCAGTTGTGCAGCACAGGCAGGTGAGATGTTATGACCTCAACAGTTTATTGTGTCTTCTCCTCTTTCTGTAAACCATGAGTACATCATGGAAATGTATTGCCATTCACACATTGCAGGGAACATTATAAATGCCTTGATTTTATTTGATACTGTAGTTGTAACCCACTCTAAGCTGGTGTACATTTTTTATGCATTATGTGTTGTCTTAATATTGCCACAACTTGAATTATAGAAGGATATGTACAGTATTTTAAAAAGTGTACCACATTAGAGAACAATATATACTGTATCATATTAAGTCATGGATAGTTTTTGATATATTGTATATTATGCATTACCAATATATATTTGATACTCATACTTGGTGCCTTGTAATGTTTTATGTAAATACAGTATATAACTTCTGATATGATTTTGCAATTCTGGTACTGTAATGTAATGTACAGTATTAAAAAAAAAGCTGAATGATGTTGGTATTGGTAACATGTTGAACCAGTACAGTACCAGTGTGTGTATAAGATATTGATAAAGGCCATGTTAGCTTGGAGTAAACGTCATGATAACTTCTACTCAGAAACAAAAATTATTTACTGACACCAGATGTAAGTTGAAAGGGAATATTCACTGCTAAAGTAATCATTAATTTGATGATGTTTATTGAAAAAAGTTACATAAATTATACACTTATTTGTTGTTGTGTAGGTGAGGCTGACTAAAGGCCTGTGTGTGTGTGTGTGTGTGTGTGTGACCAAAAGAAATGTAAGTTTGGATGGGAAAAAAACATAAAAATTTCAGGCAAGTTCTCAAATATATTATAACCCTGGTTGTAATATTGTCCTTAATTAATGCAGAGTTCATTTATTTGTGTTGTCTTTTATGATGTTGGTAATCATGGACTTAGTTATTTGTCCATGATCTGGTATTCTTGTTCATATGTGCAAATAAATCACTTGGGGCACGTGATCCAGGAATATGCATAAATCCACAAGGAAGGAAAAATAAACACGGAGTCCCAAGCGCTTTCGTGTATTCACATCTTTAGTAAACACACAACTCCTTTAACACAATGGCTGGCCAAATGTGCCTGAAACCCAAGAGTGATATATAAATATACAGTACATATATAAGTATACATTATATATATTTTTAGCAACTGTATATTTCTCTTAACATGCATAATTATATACTTGGCTAAAGTCACAATCAGTGTTGGAACAATGAAAAGAATATGTTGGTTTCCTGTAATTATGGAACTGAGATTTATATAAGTTTACACTGGTGTGGTGTAAATGATTATTCCAAGCTTTCATGAGTCCTATTCTTAGACATTTATTTATGTGTTTTGAATGAAACTGATTTTTATGTAATATATTATAATTATACAAGTGCACAGAAATATTGATACTCTAAATAGTGGCTTGTGGTTAAGTCGTATAACCTCCTTACAATAAGCAAACTTGCATTTTAGGTATCAGATGTACGTGCTCTGCTTGATGACTAATTGAAAACAAACTGACAACTGATTAAACTCATATGTCTGCCAGTCAGCACAATTTTTCAAGCCAGCACAGCATATTCCTTTTGGTAATTTAACGATGAGCCACAAGCAAGTGTATCATTGCTTCTGTGCACAACCTTAGATTAAAAAAGATCAGGATTAACAAGTTAGATACAATATAGTAGAGGTCTGGATTGTGTCATTGGGTCAGTTTCACAGCTACAAACCAAAAAGAGAACTGGGTTACAAGTTGAAATGGAAGTTGATTTTGGTTACTGGGACAGGTAATGATCATGTGTGTTAGCTAAAATGAGTTTGTATTTTGAATATGGAGTTATGATTGTAGAAGATCTAATTAGAAATGTGTGGAGTTTGAAGAACTTAATTACCGTACTGTGAAACTGGCCCCAAAGTTTATGGCAATGTCTCCTATGTGTGATACTCTGTCATGGGGTCAATCAGATTATTTTGCAGTACAAGTATTGGACAATGTAAGGTACAACAACCTGTGAATCACAAGTTGTGGTTAGAGTACAGTATAGTTATGTAATATACTGTACAATATTTATGTTTGTACTGTATTCCTGTTATGATGTTCATAGGTTTTATTTAATTAAGAGAATTGTGTATCCAAGAAAATATAGGTTATTTGCTGACTTGGCTCATAATGTAGGTACAATATTTGTCAGTAAAGGTAAACAGCAAGTTGATGAAGAGAGAGACGGAAAATACAAGTGTGACAACTGGTACAATAATATTAACGATGCCTTTGATCAGGCAAATGAAGGAAGAAGGAATGGGTGAAGGGAAGGCATGGAAACGGCCACACAAACCATTAATATTCTTTGATTTCACAGTGAATTCTTGTGTTCTTACAGGGAATGGAGAGAGTGGAGGGAAGACGGATGATTACAAGTAAAGATAAGATAAATTGTTTATATTTTTTTTCAGTGACATTATGATGTGATGTTAAAGTAACTCAGAGCTTCAAGTAATCTCAGTTTTTGTCACTAAAATGATGGATATTTTATGATGACTATACAGTACTTGAGTGATGTGGTTTTAGCAGAATGGGTAGTATAGATATACAGTACACAGTATTGGTTATTGTATGAAGTCAGCTTCTTTCACCTTATTTCTTTCTCTTAGACTGTAGTAATAATATTGATAGAGAATATCTTGTTCTTGAATGCTGTATCTTGTATGCTGACTTTCTTGTAGTTCTTGTTTGTTACTTTATAAGGACTGCTCTGCCGTACTCTGTGTTGATCTTACCAGCTAACGGAAGCCATTTGTTTCAGACACACGATAACTGATAAAGGAGTTGATACTGAAGTGGAAGACCGCCGACATGAATGAATTAGCGGAGTAGGACACAGAGTGGTGACTTTGAAAATGGCAGGAAGAAGTGCAGTAAAACACTCATGACAACTGGTGCATCATGGCCAACTTATGACATTCGGCTCGAATGATGGAAGGACTACACATTCCACATCCAGGAAAGTTTCATAATGTGAATCATCAGGTAGCGGCGGCGGGGGGATTAGTGTTGGCTCAACAGCCTTTTGTTCACTCCAGTGTTCCACTTTACGGTGAATATCAGATACAAATTGCTAATGAAGCAAATCATAATGCAGACCATAAACCCCATTCTGGGGAGGACCGTCCCTATCCTTGCAACCAGTGCAATCGCAGCTTCTCCCAGAAAAGTCACCTTACAAGTCATATGTTGTGGCATAGTAAAGAGCGTAACTATGAATGTCCCACTTGTGGAAAACGCTTTTCTATGGAAAGCCATTTAAATGGACATATATTAGAACATACCCGTGAAAAGAAATATGAGTGTGAACTATGTGGCAAGCGCTTTGCTATGGAAAATTATTTGAACAGTCATATGCTGGTACATATTACTGAGAAGAAGTATGAATGTAGAGTTTGTGAAAAGAAGTTTTCTATGGAAAATCATTTGAACAGTCATATGCTAGTACATACCCAGGATAAAAAGTTTGAGTGTAAACAGTGTCACAAACGTTATAGTCAACAGAGCCACCTCACCAGTCACATGTTGAAGCACACTACTGAACGTAAGTTTGCTTGTACATTATGTGGCAAAAAGTATAGTATGGAAAATCACCTTAACAGTCATATGCTGCAACATAATCAAGAGAGGCGATACGAATGTTTATTGTGTGGGAAGCGCTTTCTTATGGAAAATCACCTTAACAGTCACATGCTCGTACACAGTCAGGAAAAAAAGTACGAATGTTCTCTGTGTGACAAGCGTTTTAATATGGAAAGTCACCTGAACAGTCATATGCTGGTACATAATAGTGAAAAGAAATTTGAGTGTGTCCTGTGTAACAAACGTTTCAGCATGGAGAGCCACCTTAACAGCCACATGCTGGTTCATAACGAGCGGCGTTTTGTTTGTAATCTGTGTGGGAAGAGATTCTACATGGAAATACACCTTAATGCACACATGGTGATGCATAGCAGCGACAAGAATTTTGAATGCCAGGTTTGTGGGAAGCAATTCCTCCTGGAAGCTCACCTCAATAGTCACATGTTGGTGCACAGTGAGGAGAGGAAATACGAGTGTCTTCTCTGCAACAAACGCTTCAATATGGAGTCACATCTCAACAGCCATATGTTGGTGCACAATGAGAAAAAGTATGAATGTGTGCTGTGTGGCAAGCGCTTCAACATGGTCAGTCACCTCAACAGTCACATGTTAGTACACAGTGAGAAGAAGTTTGAGTGTGACATCTGTGGCCGACGGTTCAAACAGAACAGCCACCTCAACAGCCATCGGTTTGTTCACACCCAGGAGAAAAACTACGAGTGTGAGATCTGTCGTAAGCGCTTTGCTCAGGAGAGTCACCTGAGCAGTCACCGCTTTGTGCACCTGCAGGAGAAGCGTTTTGAATGTGAGGTGTGTGGCAAGCGCTTCACTCAAGAGCTGCACCTCAACAGTCATCGCTTCATGCACAATGAAGAGATCAAACTGGAGTGTCAGGAGTGGGGCAAACGTTTCACACAGAAGAGTCAGGTCAATGGCCAGATTATTGTCCACACAGATGAAAAGCGGTTTGAGTGCAGTGAATGTGGTAAGAGGTTTGCACAAAAGAGCCATCTTAACAGCCACAGCTTTGTGCACAGTGAAGAGAAGCGCTTTGCCTGTGATGTATGTGGGAAGCGCTTCAGCCAGGAGAGCTACCTAACCAGCCATCGGTTCGTCCACAGCGATGAGAAGAAATTTGAATGTGAAGTGTGCAAGAAACGCTTTACTCATGAGAGCTACCTCAACAGCCATCGCTTTGTGCACACTGAGAAGCGCGGCAGCAGCAGCAGTAGCACTTCCCAGACTCCAGAACCCACCACTCCTAACGCCTCAACCAAACCGGCCAGACAGATGGCTGATGCTGGCACCAATACCAGTGTTCAAGTCCAGACTGACAAGAAGCCCATAGACTATGAAGAAAACAACAAACTACTCCTCCAGCAGACTTACCAGCCACCATACGCCTATGCACAGTGGGAGCACGTCCGCACTCTCTGGTCCTTGTAGGTCATTCTTCACACTGTTAGATTGTCCTTGGGACATTTAGATGAACCTTGGATTCCTCTAGGTATTATTCTGGACCTTGATGGGAGGAAGACAAGGAGATGCAGGCTAATAGGCCTCAACAAGGCTGCTTGTGCTATAGTACTCTGGTGAAGGATTTGCCAAATTGAAATGTGTCGGAGAGTTTGAGAGAAAGTGGAGCAATGTTATGATTGTGGGTTGCTTGGTGGTAGACTGGTCTCACATAGCCACCCTCTTGGGGTTATGATACATTATACACACATAGCCAATTTTTCCTAGTTTCATAATACTGTATTAGGAAGGATGTTTAACTAGGCTGTTAATATCATTCTGTACTTTGGTAATTTGCTTCAATTTATAGACTTTTGTTGGAGCAGATAAAACTGAACAGTGATTATGTCAAAGGGTCAGACTGTGGAACCATAGTGTTAAAAAGGAAAAACTGTCAGAATGAAAATAAATAGAAGACAGTGGTGTGTATAAGAGAGAGTTCCTCTCATTATAGTGTGATCTCCAGTTGAGGTCAGTGTTGCATACAAAATGTATTGCTGAAACTTGAAAAATCAGATGTGTTGCAAGAAAAAATGCAACACATTTGACAAGGTAATGCTGTGAAAAATGCAAACATTGCAAGCACTGCTGGATTTGTGTCTTTGGCCGTGAGATGACACCAAGCGTCACCCACCATCCTACACTGAGTGTCACCAGACATTGACCGTCAACAAGGACAACACTTGTCATGTCTCGTGGCTCACCACCACCACTACCACCACTACCAGCATCACTTCCTGCTCCCGGCACTACACATGAACTTTATCAAATATCATTATTTATAGTGGAGTTACATGTCTGTGATTCTGTGAACCTATTAATGGTAGGCTATCATGTGTGTAACTAATCTATGCTATTTATGAAAATGAATGGCCTTCATGTCAGTTACTTGGAAGCTACTTGATGCTTTATGCGCCTTGCTATATCAAGCAGTTAGGTTATAGATTGTGAATGTGGTGTGTTTGTAGTCACTGACTAAAACGTTAGGTTAATGACTCGACATGTTAACACCACACACTTTGAGTCACCCAGAGAGAGAGACTCCTCACAGTTCACACACTCTTTGTTGTAGAGGAGTGTGTGGATGTGGTGTATTTGTGAGGTGACCCAGCTAATGCTCTCTCAAGCAGGCAGCTGCATCACCACTAACACTACACAATGTGGGATCTGTTTCAAAACGTGACACTGGGTGCTTGCTGCCCTGACATACAAATAGGGAGAGAAATTAATGCTTTCATTTCAATTTATTCTGTGGGGAACTATCATGGCAGTTAACTTTCATAATTATATTGTAATGGAATTCTTATAGGAACTGGAACTACTAAGGTTAGGAAGGGATGTTGTATATAGTTTCAGGTATTTGTCTTTAAAAAAATATTTGATAATTTTTTTTACTTTGGTTTAGGGTTCATTAATGGAGCAATCTCCTTAGGGTTAGTTTGTCAGTGAAAGCGAACCAGCGTCATGTCCTTGGAATACAAATCGTACACAGTGCAAGGAGGAGGGATGCCATATGGGTAGTCTGATACCCATGTTCCTACAGTTATTTATATGGCTGATGGTAAATTATCTATAGCTGATCTGATGGAGGCTTTTTTCCTTACATATGATAAGGCTGGGGTATGAATCTATCCACTTGGTGACAGACAGGCTTTGACTCTTCATGAATATCTCCTACATTATCAGCATCAGATATTTCCCATCAGCCAGGAAAACAACAAAACAACAACTGTAATTGCGATAACAGTACAAGCATCCCTCCTCCCTCCCAGTGCGAATCCCACACTTCCTACCAGACCTGTTTATGTTGAGAGCATGACTGAGAGACCATTGTCAGTGTGGTTGGCTGGAAATTATTGTGTTGCCAATGTCTTGTTTCATACAGTGTGCTTTGGGGTTTACATTTTGTCTGCTGAACATATGAGCAACTATCTTCTTATCTTAACATACCGGTACTGGGCCAATCTTTTTCCGTGTACAGTAATATGGTTTTTTTTTTATACACACAATTGGTCATTTGCTTCTCGGGATGTTTTGCTGAAATAAGTAGACATTCAGTTTTATGTCGTAGATTACCGGTACTGTACGTACTCTTTTGTACTGCAAAATTTGTACAAGTCAGACATTAATTTTGCTGTAATGCATGTCGTTATTATTTCAGATTTCATGAAAGTTTTAAGAATATGTACTATAATGTTCTATTCAAACATCACAAATCACATTTCTTGAAATAGTAGCCTACAAAATTTTCATACAGTAATTTTTAAAATATGGTTTGAGACTTAATACTGTCTTACCAAGCATATGAACACACACATATACTATATTTGTAGTACCAAAAATGCGTTTTACAAGACTTTGTTCCCAGTAGCAGCTATTATCTTGTGTATAACTATTTTTATTGTTATTAGCATTATTTTCAGTGCTTAGTATCATAACAAATGGCAGCTGGAGGAGAATTTTGTCTTGTCCAAATTTTACAAGCCAGTGGGTTAAGATGATTATGAACTGGGACAAAAATAGACTGTGTGGGTTGTGTGTGAGGTCATTAGAAACACTGAGGTATGAATGAGTTTACTGAAGCTGGTACTTCATGCATCCAACTTCAGTATAAACAAACACCATCCACAATGTCACACAGCAGCTACGAGAAATCATTAAACTCGGTTCTTATTGTAAACATTGACATTCTCATCAGACAAAGTGTACAAAGGAAGCATACTGTAGTTTCAGCCAATCATTGAGTTGACATAGTGACCAACATTCATATTGTAGGTACACTTCCTGCCAACCACAATACAGGTGTAGTCTTATCTTCACATAAACGGGTCTAACAATAAAATATTTAAGCTCGTGTATGGTTCATCTTTTGCCGGGGCTTCTATCTTAATTAACTCCTAATTACTTTTCACTTTTAAGGATTTTATGTAACCAAGTAGGATGTTTATGCATACAGTATATATATTACACACCAGATGTGGAGTGGGTGTCAGCAGTGTTATAAGGGAGAAGGATAGAATCTTAAAGTACGGTACCACAATATCATGAAGCAGTGATTAATACCCTCAAATGTTAAGGGAGGATTAAGGTCATTAAGGTTGTTTGTGCAGATGCCACGAGCTTATTGAATACCCAGATATGGCCATCAACTGTTTCACTCAGAGGGTACTTACTTTACTAAAAAAAACAAAAAAAAAAAGTGTAATTCTCCAAGTTTGGAAGAAGCTGTGTATTCTGCTGCACCCTGACTCCTGGTCTCTGGTGTTTATCTTAGTATTTACAGTACGTCAGTGTGAGGCAGTTCGGGCATAGTTATACTCAGAGCGAGTGGACTGATAGCTTAAGTAGTGTGTGGCCGTGGTCAGAAGTGTGGGGTGTGCTCTCAGCTGGATGTCATGGGAGGTGGAGGAAAATTGAACTGATTTCTTCATTATGTAAAAGTTGATGAAAAGATTGGAAATATTTCTCATTGGTGAAAATTAAGCTGGGAATGCCTTTCCTTTGTATGAGCAGTGATGAAGCCTTCATTACATCCCATAGATTTTATCCCAGATTCAGCATGTGGAATGCCAATTGAAATAGCCCTGGCTATATGCCTTCTTATAAAGATTTTGTCTACCTTGTCCATCTTATCTGGTATATATCTTATCCTTACAGAGCTGTAGTAATTTGGCCCAACGTGACCAGAAATGAGACAACCTTATTAACAATAATTCTCATTTATTCCACCCCAACCTGATACTGTTGAGTCCAACTTAACAAATTGACTTGGACATGCCGGACCTAATTTGACTTTACCTAGTGTTGATTCAGTGTTGTACTGGTATAAAGGTTGACTAACCACCTCCTCTCATGACCAAACTGTCAGATGCAACCTCATACCTCAATGTCCCGACTGTACAAGTGTAGGTACAGTACAGTGTGTATCTTAAGGGAACTCTCAAGCATTGAATCTGGGGTCGTGGTCTAAATTACCGACTTGCAGTATAGTGTAAACGTTGGTGCGACCGGCATAAAAGAAAACAGAAAAAAAAAAAAGGGTGAGAGCTTGGTTCCTGCAGCATGGTTATTCACGAGGATCTTGGGTTCTCAAGTAAAAATTCCTCTACTTTCTGATACTATGGCATAAAATTTCAGTGTTGACATGAGAAGTATTTCATCTTGCATGAAAAGAGTTGTATTAAGTGTTTGTAAAACCTGGTGTGGATGGGTGATGTACAGCCACAACCAAATAACCAACGAAACTTTCCTTCCATCGTACAAATAAATCAGCATCATGTCAAAATATAATCATACAACAACAACACCTTATGTGAACTCAACCACCTCAATTATTATTATGAGGTGCTGCAAAATCATACACGTGTTGTTCTTTATTACCAAGATATTTACTACGATGTAAGGAAAGTGTGGGTGGATATTTGATTGTGTCTGTACCTGTATATCAGCATGTTTCAGGAACCAGCACCCGATGTATAATTACTTTACATTCTCTGCCAGAACACCAACAGTAGTTTAATAGATGTAAAACAAAGGAAGAAAAAGTTCCTTAAACTGTCATTGTACTTAAATAAGAAATAAGGAGTTTTTATAATTATTTTACAGTAGGTAAAGTGGAAGGGGCTGGGCACACACTGGGCTCAAACCACACACTTGTTTCCTCTTGTCTCGTCTCAGTGCTCGGCTCAGATTTTGTTCTCGAGTTAGAACGATCTTGGGTAAATTATCTCGAGTGTCAGTATGAATCTCCCAACCAACTTCTATATGCCAATTCAATACAGGACTTAGAATGTACCAACTCATTATCACACAACTCAAAATCACAAAGATAATTTTAATCCAAGGAATTGATTCAAAGTTTTTGTTGTTATATTGTATTGTATATTGCTTCCAAAATATTAAACATTTTCATTTTCACAGTAGTGTTCAGTACTGTGTATGTACTTTACAGGACTAGCTCTTGCTTTTGGAGTTGAGAAGGCTAATTCTTTTGCTTGTGATTTGAAGCGTTGAAGGGAGGAAGTATGGAGAGTGAAGCACAATGCCTGAGACTTGATTGTTGTGGAGTGTGTTGGTGTGAGTCTGGAATAGTTCATCCTCAAGCCACCAAGGTTCCACTCAGTAGCGCCACAGTGATGTGAATTCCGGCAACATTGTTTTATTTATACAGTTTACCCACTGAAAAGAAACTAATATTATTAATATTGTTATTATGATGATTATTATTATTATTATTATTATTATTAAAGTACAGTATTATGAATAACATTTTATTTTCAGTTATTAAATTGACATAAAAGCTGGAATGTATTTTTCATGGTATTAACATGTAGGTTAATTTTGTGATTTAAAATGAAAACAGTTGTGATGGTTTTTAGTTTCCACCGCAGTGCTTCAAAAGTCTGAATGTGACAAAACTTATGTTCCCGGAACCACTCCTATATCAAGGCAGGGGCCTTATAACTCCTGTATATTTCTTTTTGTTTAATAAAATTTTTATATTATTTAAAAAATCAAACAAAGAGTTTTTATGCATAACCAGCTTTGATACACAAGGGATGGGAGTCAAGATGATGTGTGTGTGTGTGTGTGTGTGTGTGTGTGTGTGTGTGTGTGTGTGTGTGTGTGTGTGTGTGTGATGGAAAATGTCAAACTTGCATTATTGAAGTTTGAAAGCTCGGATAATGGGTGCACTGTACAGAGTGTGGGGTGAAGGATATGTGTGTGTTAAATTATTGAGTTGTGTAGGATGATGTGCTGCATAGATGTATTGTATGTTGTTTACTGAATGTGCTTTCTGCTTGGTGTCTGTTGTGTGCTAAGTGTTTTACCTGAATTACATTTACAGAATTGAGTCAGTTTCATAATGCCTTATCTTATTTTCAGTAATGTACTATACATGTATATTCTCAAAAATTCTAATTTTGGACTAATGCTCTGTTGAACTTTTGAACTATTTGACATAGCAGTGAACCATGTTCAGCTTTTTAATCTTCCCTAAATGTTGAAACTGTTTTAGTGCTGTGTCAGGCAACTCAACGTACACGTGGTTACAAATTTTAAATTCTGAGTGTACATTATTATTGTACTGTACTATACTTTGTCAATAAGTTTATCTAGTACTGTGAATGTTAATGGTATACACAGCTTCATCAGACAGTTGAGTGGTGTGTTATGCAATGTGTGTTGTGTATTGTGTGATATCACTTTGCTATGGGAATACAGTCAAATGAAAACTTAACGCCAGTTGCATTAGTGTTGCTGCTGGTACAATTTTTCCCCCTATATAGTACTGTAGCACAAGTTGGTTGTGATATCATTATAATCCTATATGAATGGTGGGCAGCAAAAGAATATTCTACCATCAGAAAAGTGATTAACTTATCTTGGGGGTGGGTGGGAGGGGGGGCAATGTAATGTACATGAATATTTTACTGTGCTTATAAAGTACATGACCATCCCCTCTGATACTTGATCTGGTCCCACAGGTAAGCATTTTGTTATTCGTCTAAATTGCCTTCACTAAGTAACTTGACCCATATACCCTGGTGATGAGTTTTGGAGTACTGTACTGTAATTCAAAAATGTATTTCAAGAGTTTAATCTATGGGTGCAAGAATGATAACTGTTATTTTATACAGTGCCTAAAAAAATAAGTGAAGAATTGACTCCAAGCCAAGATTTTAACTTGGTAATACTGTAACTTGACTGTAAAGGCACCAACATCTCTTCACAGGGTATGAGGGTTTAGTATTAAGATTTGGTAATTTTAGGATTCTCCAATTTCTCCCCATTCTATTTAAATGAGAAGGCATTCATCTTCTATGATATAATAATATACAGTAGTACCGGTATGTGCTGAAAGTTCTTATTTCACAAAGAACTTCCCGATTATGAGTAATATTGAAGTTGAAAATATTACCCTCGATTATAGGAAGATCTATAATTTCTCAGAATATATTGGCATCTTATTATTCAAGGCTGAGTGTATAGGTATAGGTGAAGTTGTCACCATCTTCAGTAGTGAGTGGCAACACACTTCACTGATTCTCTGATTTTGTGGAAGAAGAGCTTCAAGAAAACACCTTTACAATATTCCTTCCTGCCTACAAGTCTGTATGTCTGGCAACAAGACATGCTTTTGTAGATACAGAAAAAAATGCGCTCATAAACTTTGAACTCGGATACGCATTACTGAAAAATGTTCACAATGTGCAATAAGTTTGTTTTTTGTACAGAAGAGGACCGTGACTTCTTCAGTAAATCTTGCTACCTTAGCAGTGCTACAAAACTGACCTTTCTGACTATAAATTGGCCCTTGGGTTCTCTCATTGATGTTATTGTACAGTTGTGGAAAATTTTACACACTTTCCTGGAGGTATAATTAATTGGCTTAGAAGAAGAGCGTAAATACTGATAAACTGTGTATCATAGACTGTGTTACATATGTCAACCTTATAAATGGTTTTACTAATATGATACAAGCGATTCTCCTTAATTAACTTTCATTAAGTTTCATGTTGAGTAACCAGGAATCACCTTAACTTCCAGTTAGTGTATAGATACAGTACTATCGCTCAAAGAATATCCTTATGTATGGAGAGTTTGATGGATGTGGAAAAGATTAGTATGACTCATCTCAAGTGTGTTTTTCAAAATCTTTGACTTTTGTGTCATGGAATGGTAAGGATAAAGTTTTGAGCGATAGAACGTTTTTTCCAGATTGTACATCTATTTTAGAGTACCTTCTGTGATGGTGGCTGGTGTGGTAATCTATGTAGGAACATTTTATTATAGCTAACAAGTTATTAAACATTCAATATAGTTGGCACAGACATCTTATTTTAATGTTTAGTATAGATTTACTTAATTAATATCATGATATATTTTCAAAATCATGATATCTTTTCAAGCGTTGGTTTTATGCAGTGTACAGTATTGGCATTATAATGTTTTGTATGTTTGTGTTGGGGATATGATTATGTTTTTTATTTGTTTTGCATACAGTTTAATAACATATTCCATTAGTGAGTGTACAGTCATAAAGTACACTGCATAATTATCTTGGCTAACTTGAGATACAATAACCTGCATTTTCTGGATTAGAAAGAATATTATTTTTGAAAACATGACAACTACAGTATGTTTGTAGTTCCTAATGTTTACCATACATATACAGTATTATTATTATTATTATTATTATTATTTAATGATTTGTTGTGTTTTATGATGTGTATGTTGTTAGGAGCATAAAAGAGGTTGATGCATCATTGTTATCATTCTTGTAAACTTAAGTGGTATTCGGTTACCAATGTTATACAATTTAATTTTTTAGTTTTATTGTAAACTTGATGAAATAAATTCATGAAGACATTTTGTTTATTGGGTAAATCCAGGATGGCACATAAATTTGTTCTGCAAATGAAAAGAAAAGTTAATGATATTTAATGATTGTATATTGTTGAGTAATTTGTAAAAAGGTCAACTTCAGTAACAAGTCAACCTGGATAAACTCAAGAAGTGAATTGGGTTGTGAAATAATTTAGCAATAGATGGTAATAGGTACGGTGGGCTGAGGAATGGTTGATGTGAAGGAAGGTCTACAGTCTACCTTACCTCTACTTCAGGTCACTCTCTACCTCTACATTCAAGTGCCTCAGATTGAACACTTATTTTTGTTGATAATATACACCAGTTGAGGAGTGTTTAGTAGCATAGGTATGGCCTCTATGACTTAAAGTACAGTAGTTGTAAATCATAATAATTAATACATCTCCTCAACTAGTGTTTGTTGATCAGTCAGTTTTTATTTAAAGTTGTACGTCACACTATATAATTATTATGTTGTACTGCAAAGTATGTGGAAACTTAACTGTAAGAAATATTAAATTATCTTTTAGTACGAACCCTGTACATTGACTACCGGAGTTGGATGTTAAGGAAGGTTGGATCTAGCCGTGACCCTACTAGCCCACTTTATCTGTTACTCGGGGTCTGGGTTGAGTGTTGACCTTGTGTTGTGTGTCTCGCTAACGCCAGTCATCTGTTTCAGAGTCTCCGTCTTGGATGAAGCAACTCAACCACAAGCCTAACTCACTACTACCACAACAACAACAACAACCATCCCCATCTCTTCATCCTTAGCAAGACTTGTACTCATCACGGATACATGAAGCGCCTTGGAGAAGAGCTCGGTCACAGTATAACAGCCCTTAGAACTGAATCCATTCCTCAATATGGAAGGATTACACATTCCATATCCGGGGAAGTATCATAAAGTGAGTCAGACAACTAATGCTGTTGGCACCCAGACAATAATTCATCATCCCACCAGTTTTTACGCCAACTACCACGCCCAGGAAAATTCAGTGACTAATAACGTACAGAACCTCACCCTCAAAGAACACACACACTTATTGGAGGGGGACAAACCGTTTGAGTGTGACCGCTGCGGTAAGAGATATGCACAGAAGAGTCACCTCACAAGTCATATGCAATGGCACACCAAGGAGAAAAACTTCGAGTGCAAGATTTGCGACAAGCGCTTCAGTATGGAAAGTCACCTCAATGGTCACATGCTAGAGCACAGTCGCGAGAAGAAATTCGAGTGTGAGATTTGTGGCAAGCGTTTTACTATGGAAAATTACCTCACCAGTCATATGCACGTACATATCACTGACAAGAAATACGAGTGTGAAATTTGCGACAAGCGTTTTGCCATGCAGAATCATCTTAACAGTCATATGCTAGTTCATTGTATGGACCGCAAGTTTGAGTGTGAGATCTGCCGTAAACGTTACACACAGAGGAGTCACCTGAACAGTCACATGCTGAAGCACAGTAAGGACCGAAGTCACGAGTGTCTGTTGTGTGGAAAGAGATACAACATGGAGAGCCACTTGAAGAGCCACATGCTTGTACACAACGACCAAGATAAAAAGTTTGAGTGCATGCTCTGTGGCAAGCGCTTTCACATGGAGGTGCAGCTAAACAGTCACATGGTGGTGCATAACGAAGACCGTAAGTTTGAATGTACTCAGTGTGACAAACGTTTTAGTCTGGAGCTTCACCTTAACAGTCACATGATGGTACATAACACAGATAAGAAGTTTGAGTGCTTGCTGTGTCACAAGCGCTTCACCATGGAGAGTCATCTGGTATCACACATGTTGGTGCACAATGAGAAGCGCTTTGAGTGTGAGATCTGTGGTAAGAGGTTCAATATGGAATCACATCTCAATAGTCACATTATGGTTCACACCGTAGAGAAGAACTTTGAGTGTGAGGTCTGCAACAAACGTTTTGCCATGGAGAATCACCTCACATCACACATGCTGGTGCACAGTGAGGACAAGAAGTACGAGTGCCAGATCTGCAACAAGCGCTTCAACATGGAGTGCCACCTCACCTCACACATGTTAGTACACAGTGAGGACCGCAAGTATGAGTGTGAGTTGTGTGGCAAAAGATTCACCATGGAGTCTCACCTTAACAGTCACATGTTGGTACACAATGAGAAGAAGTTTGAGTGTCCACTGTGTCCAAAAAGGTTCAACATGGAAAGTCACCTACGAGGACACATGTTGGTACATAATGAAAAGAAGTTCTCATGTATGTTGTGTTCTAAACGCTTCCATATGGAGAGCCACTTGAACAGCCACATGTTAGTTCACAATGAAAACAAAGCCTTTGAATGTACCATGTGTGGTAAACGATTCAACATGGAGTGTCACCTCAACAGTCACATGCTCATGCACAGCACTGACCGCAAGTATGAGTGTGAGCTGTGTGGCAAGCGCTTTACCATGGAGTCTCACCTCAACAGTCACATGCTGATTCACAATGAGAAGAAATATGAGTGTCCGGTGTGCTGCAAGCGCTTCAATATGGAGTCTCACCTCAACAGCCATATGCTTGTACACAGTGACAAGAATTTCGAGTGTGATGTCTGTGGCAAGCGCTTCAGCCAGAGCAGCCACCTCAACAGCCATCGCTTCGTACACAGCGAGGAGAAGCGCTTTGAGTGCCAGGTGTGCCGCAAGCGCTTCACACAGGAGTGCCACTTGACTGCACACATGTTTGTACACAACGAGGACAAGCCCTATGAATGTGAGGAATGTGGCAAGCGGTTTGGTCAGGAGATTCACCTCAACAGTCACCGCTTCACACACAGCGGGAAGAAGCTGGAGTACCAACAGATTATGACCAATTATGTCAACAATCACAAGTACATGCCAGACGAGGAGAAGAAACATGTATGTGAGGTGTGTGGTCGACGCTTCATCCATGAGAACCATCTCAATATTCATCGCTTTGTGCACAAGGAAGAGAAGAAATTTGCCTGTGAAATCTGTGGCAAGCGCTTCTCCCACGAGGCCTACTTGAGTAGCCACCGGTATGTGCACAGTGAGAAGCGCTTTGAGTGTGGACAGTGTGGCAAGCGGTTCACACACGAGAGTTACCTGAACAGCCACAGTTATGTACACAACGAGCGGCGAGGAGAAGCAACATTCACCACTAAACAGGTGCCGGCGGTGGTACAGAAGGAACAGGAGAGTAACACACCCATGGTAGTCCAACAACCAGAAAAGAAACCATTCGAGTGTGACGAGAACGGAAAGATGTTGATCCAGCAATCCTATCAGCCACCCTATGCATACGCCCAGTGGGAGCATGTCCGGACACTGTGGTCTCTCTAAGTAACAACCATCACCAGTATTGCTGCTGCTGTTGCTGTTGCTGCTGTTTGTTGTTGGGGTTGCAGACTGGTTCTGATTGGATGGCAGAACCTCAGTGCAATTGTGCTATATTTAGAGTTCTGTAAAGTACTAATACAAAGACTAAACTGACTTGCATTACTGTGCAGTCATACAATTTATATACAGAACTATCAAACGAATATTCAGATGTAAACATTATCTTCTGAAACATTATGCAAAGTGCTGTGTCAGTCACTTTCCAAGTTAGTGGGATAATAGTACAGATATGATACCTTGCAAAATGGTATGTTATTGAATTCAGAACTTTGAATTCATTGTATAGTTACTGAATACTGAAGGAGAGGAAGTGTGGACAGATGGGGAAGACACAAAATACTGTTTTAATTGCAGTGTGATGGTGTTACAGATAAATAGTTCTGTACCAGTGTCTGTGTGGAAAGAGACTTGTGCAATGAATGAAAACTGATGTGATTATCAAGGATCAATCTTTTTGCATTAATCTAGTGTAAGGAAGAAGTATGTCAGCTAAAACACAAGCAGGAGACAATGCTGATAACAAGATGGTGATATTAACATGTAGTCTTGTGAGAGTTATTAGCAGACATTGCTTTACAAAACTCCAGAGACATAGATGGAGGATGTTATAAAGGATAAAGGTGATGAATATATTAGGAATGTGAAGTGCCGACTGCTTGCATTGTGCCATTTTAAATGTGAAGACTTAAAGACTGACTTGGCAAGTGGCTGGGCTCATTCCATAACACAACAACCCAGTAGAAGGGATATTAAAGGAAGGTTATAACTTCCTTCAGTGCAGTTTATCTCTCCTGGACCTTCTGTGGCCAGCTAGAGTTTCACAGTTTACCTGAAGTTATGCAGAGACAAAATGTTCAATCCTTGTGTATTTACCTTGTACTGTAGACATTGTAGTCATAACTGTGTGTAGGTGTCGTACATTGTCCTGTGGTGTGTTGGGGTTTGTATAATGAGAGTGTTGGTGTGTGGGAGGTGCAGGAGTGAATCATTAAGAACAGCTTAGATTTATTGTCCTCATTTTGAGGGTTTATTTCAACTGCAGTTTAATGTGTCACTTGGAGATTCAACCTTTTCAACCCCCAATGGATGAGATGGTAGACATTTTCACTCGTCAACATTTTGGATGTGGGTCACCGAGTCTGTCCTCAATTTCATCCAGGTTTAAAAGATTGGGTGAATCCTGCAAACCTAGAAATGCATTTTACTGAATATAACAAAGAAGCAGAACAGAACAAATGACCCTGTGTGCATTTGTGACTTATTGTGTTTTGTGGTTTGAGATTCTTTACCATGACAGACTGGATGGATGGATAGTGGACACAGACCTTTGACTCAGACACTCTCCAGTTTGACACCAACTATGCAGTGTGTGTTGGATCCTCTGTATGGTATGGATGGACCCTAAGGAATGGATCTTGGGCTTTTGTCATAGATTAAAGTGAGCCACCTCGACCACAACACAACAACCTTAAAAATATTTGCAGGATACAGGGCTATAGAAGTTATAATAAGTTGTCAACACAGTGTATGTATGAGAGAGAGAGAGAGAGAGAGAGAGAGAGAGAGAGAGAGAGAGAGAGAGAGAGAGAGAGAGGAGAGAGAGGGGATAATGAAATAAGTTTATTATGTAACTTCAAGGCTAAGCTAAAAGGTACTATATTATATAAAGATTCTCAAACTTGGCATAAAATGAAACCTCACACATTTTCACAACTTGGCATAAAATGAAGCCTAACACATCTTCACAACAACAGTGGGAGACTATGATAAAAAAGCCAAGATATTATTATACTACTACTGTACATTAAGACAGAATATGATTAACTGTAGCATGGGTGGGACTGTTGAGAACTTAAATCACATTGTTAAAAGAAATAACCTATTATTATTATTGTAAGACCTTGTGTATCCCAAGACGAGGCTATGAGGTGATGTCCGATATGCTACAGAATTGTGGAAAGAGTAAGTTATGTTTTTTTATCACTGAATAGGAATGTATATATTTTTTAGAGATATATATGGTTAAAAAAAAATATATATATAATCACCTTCATAAATTGGCTACATAATTAGGCAAAATATTCCAGAAATTGACGAAAAACGACAGGCCATTGGTGTATGATGGTGATGATGTTATGTTGGTGTAGGTTGAACAGGTGTTGGATTGGTGTTGTGGTGTTGTGGTCCTGGGGTGTAGGTTGAACAGGTGTTGGTGTTGTGTTGTGGTGTTGTGTTCCTGGTGGCCACTTGGTGCATTTTCAGTGGACAAAAGCCTCAGGGTGATATCATTATTAAGCTTCTTCGAGGGAAAGGTGTTTTTTTGTTTGCTTAAAATTCACATTGCAGATTGATAGGAACCGCCGAGTGACGAAGATAACTTTTTCCTCATAGAAGTTTATTAATAGCACCACCTCCAGTGTTGGGTTATAATATCTTGTGTAGTTACAGTAAACCCTAATTGTTAAGTTGGTAATAATATGAGGCTCGACCCTTGTTGAATTAAGGGGGTGAAGGGGTGTAGGGGACAGGTTTGGGGGGGGGGGTGCGGGAATAGGGGGACAGGCTTGGGGTGGGTGGGTAGAAAGCCTGTCCCCCTATTCCCGCACCCCACTAACCCCGCCCCCCCTCCCCTCAAGCCTGTCCCCCTACTCCCGCACCCCCCCCAAGCCTGTCCCCCTACTCCCACACCCCCCAAGCCTGTCCCCTACTCACCCAAAAACCCCCGCACCCCCTTAAACCCCCCCCTCCAAGCCTGTCCCCCTACTCCCGCACCCCCCAAGCCTGTCCCCCCTATTTCCGCACCCCCTTAACCCTTGTTTTCCGAAGACTTCCTGGTACCTCCTTGTTTATGATGTGAGGACAAGTACCATGATATCACATTATTGTCTGACATACTGTACATGTTTATTTACAAGTACAGTCAATTCTCATTTTACACTGGCATTATGTATGTGAAATAGTGTGTGTGTGTGTGTGTGTATTGAATGTATGTACTGTAAAAAAACACTTATTGTACACTATATTACACACCCAATATACAAGTGTACTGTACAATGAGGGTTTTCTGTACACAGTTTCATTACACACCCAATATACAAGTGTAAAATGAGAGTTAACTGTATATTATGTAATGAAACTGTGTACAGAAAACCCTCATTGTACAGTACACTTGTATATTGGGTGTGTAATATAGTGTACAATAAGTGTTTTTTACAGTACATACATTCATTACACACACACACACACACACACACACACTATTTCACACACATACATAATGCCAGTGTAAAATGAGAATTGACTCTACCATGTCTAAGTTAGGGCCCAATATTTTTTTCCTGTTCCTGTACAAGTCGGAAGATGACAACTATTTTTTCGTGTTTACATTTTTTTTTCTGACTGATGTTCTTTGTTATTGTTCTCAAATTTTAAGACGGTTGTTTTTTGAACGAGTGGTGTTTCTCCGCCTCGCTGACTTATATGCAAATGCCGACTTTTTTAAATACAGACTTAACAAGGGTTTACTGTACCGTATATTATTAAGAGGGTGCGGTAGTAGGGGGGACAGGCTTGGGGGGGTGGGGGGGTGCTGGAATAGGGGGGGGACAGGCTTGGGGTGGGTAGAAAGCCTGTCCTCTATTCCCACACACCCCTAACCCACCCCCCCTCCTCTCCTCCAAGCCCATCCCCCTACTCCACCCTCCCCCCCCAAGCCTGTCCCTTACTCCCACACCCCCCAAACCCCTCCCCCAAGCCCATCCCCCTACTCCCCCCCCCACCAAGCCTGTCCCCTATTCCCGCACCCCCCAAGCCTATCCCCTACTCCCGCACCCCCCAAAAACCCCCCCTCAAGCCTGTCCCCTACTCCCACACCCCCCAAAACCCCCCTCCAAGCCCATCCCCCTACTCCCCCCCCCAAGTCTGTCCCCTACTCCCGCACCCCCCAACCCCCCCCCCCAAGTCTGTCCCCTACTCCCGCACCCCCTTTAATCTGGGAGTTGGTGAATTTGAGGGCCAACAGGTACCATAGAACTGCTTCAATACAGTAGTAAGAAACTTAAGCTTGTGTAGTCGGTGTAGCCTACAAACCAGGGCTGATGTGTTTTTTTTTTTTTTTTTTTTTTTTTTTTTACAAATGTTTAAAAAAAAAATCATAGTAAACTATCTTTTGTTTTTACAAATATTTTAAAAGAGATATAGACATATCTTAGTGTCCAATTATATAAATTTATATTTATCAATTTGATACTATTAAAACTATTAGTAGTTCTGTTTTCCCTATAAAGTATATTGTATGTGTAAAGCAATTGAAAAGTCAAATCTACAAATTTGAATAATACAGTATAAAATATTGTAATGTTAATAATTTCCTGCATTAGAAAAAGTTATAATGAATTGTCAATACAGTGTTTGTATGTATGAGTCAAAACTAATGAAAAAACTTGGTGTTTACTGATCTCTTCATTACATTACCAGATGGAAAATAATATTGGCGTACGGGGAACCAGTGTTGATGATAATTAAAATGACATCTGGTGTGTAATGTAATGTGTGTAATGAAACTGTGTACATACAGAAAACCCTCATTGTACATTACACTTGTATATTGGGTGTGTAATGTAGTGTGTGTAATGAAACTGTGTACAGAAAACCCTCATTGTACAGTACACTTGTATATTGGGTGTGTAATATAGTGTACAATAAGTGTTTTTTTACAGTACATACATTCATCACACACACACACACACACACACACACACACACACACACTAATGGTGGCCTGTTGCTCTGAATAGTTTGAAGGATGAATTAGTTACTCCAGATTTACCAACAACACTTTACTACATACTCCATTTAAATATTGCCCAGGGCGGGATAGAAATTAAGTTAGGGCTCATGATTACATACAGACGGGCATTTAAGTACAAAAAAGCACAAAAGACTGTTAAGGTGGTAATTATTTTCTTTTTGCTACATTGGAGTGCCTTGATTCCTCCAAAGTATGCCAGGAAATAAAGACCAGATGAGCAAAAATAATGGTGGTGTTGTTCTGTTGTTGCTTGGAATAGTTTGGAGGATTCAGTTGCTCCAGATTTACCAACACCGAAGTAAGGTGTTGGTAAATCTGGAGTAAATGATTCCTCCAAATAATTCCAAGCAACAGGACACCTTTCTTTATATTTTTGTTTATTTTTTTCTGTTTCCTGGTATATTTTGGAGGACTTGGCATGCTTCAATGTATCAAAAATTTACTATCCCCTTAGAGACAGGGCATTAAAAATAAATAAAAAGACATACAAAAGAGAGAAGATGAGTTTAGGGAAGGATGGTGGTAATAATGAAGGGTGAAGTTCTGTGTTGGTATATCTGGAGCAACCGAATCCTCCAAACTATTCCAAGCAACAGAAGATTATTATTTTTGTTCATCTGGTCCTGTTGTTTCCTGGCATACTTTGGAGGAATCATGGCACTCCAATGTACCAAAAAAGAATTACCACCTTAAGGGACCCTGTGTGTGATGTAGTCAGAAAGAAAATTGGAGGTAAATGGGTCGTTCAAATTATTTCCGCAAAACACCACCAATATGTAAGTTGTTTCATAGTATGGTCAGAAGGAATCAGAAGCCACCAAGTCTCATACACAATCACAGGGTCCTTATTTTACATTTTGCAACCATTGTAAGACTTAGGGGGGTATTATTAAACTAATTCTTCGTGGAAAAGGTCTCTTCGTCGCTTAATTAATTCCTATTATTTTGCGGTGCGAATTTAGCGACGCAACAAACGCCTTTTCCTCAAAGAAAAAGTTTAATAATACGTCCCATAATTTCTCCAGGTTTGTTGTCATTATCACAACACATTATCACTGTACAAACAAAGGAAGTGGAGTCTTGCATATAATAATTACCAAGGAATAGTCAAGGATATGAATAGATACAGGACTATTTTTTATAATTAGGAAGTAACCGAGTCCTACATTTACATAATTATATCCATACATACATAATCCCATAAGGACCAACCTATAGTTTCTCTCTCTTAATTAAGGTGATTTTATATTTTGACGTGTTGCAGATACAATATTATGTGTATTGTATTATATTCAAACCCTCAAAAAACAACTTGTTGATGTCATGATTGAAAACACAAATAATGATTCCTTGGAGGAGGAGGTAATTTTATTTATAGTTTTGTTTTTCAATAATTTTAATCTTTTGGTTGAGTAGTAGGGTATAGTGTGAGTGTTGAGTTTACATCATAATTAAAGTGTTTGATGTAGTGAATGAATGCTAACACTCACAAAATTAATTAACTTTGTTCCATTTTTAGTTTGTTTCTCTTCTGTAAAGCATTAGAAATAGAAGATGTGTTTGTTAGCTTTGTAAACCATGATAATAATTATACAAATGTACAGTCGGCGGCAAAAGTCCTGTCGCCTCACTTGCTTCACGATGGCACGCGATGGTCATAGACTCGAGATCGTGCGTATTTCGTGCGTAAATCGTGCGTATTTCTCGAGTCCATGAACGGTGAAGCAGGTGGTGAGGCGACATGACTTCTGCCGCCAACTGTACTATAATGCAATACAGAATACAGTAATGATGATGATGAGAGGTACTGTATTATATATGCAAAACTCAATTTCCTTTGTATAATTGAATTTTTTTTTACAGTCCTGTCTGTGCACTTATGGTCTGTTTTGATAATGTTGATATGAATCGTAAGCCTTGTTTTTATACATGTTATCCACAAAAAATCACACTTAATTGCTATAGTCATGGATAACAAAATATAGTTAGTTGATTTGTTCTAGACACCATAAAAAAAAAATTCTTATATGGTTGATGAAACAGAAGCCATGATAAAACTGATTGTTCCAGATAATAATAATAATAATAATAATAATAATAGTACAGTAATAATAATAATAATAATAATAATAATACAGTAATAATAATAATAATAATAATGGTAATGTAATAAAGGAGAACTGAGGTTTTTTTGATAATGATAACAAACGTTGAGAAACACTTAGGGTAAAGTCTACATAATTATGTTGTAATTTGCTAGACTAAATCAATGACTCGTTAATTATTTTGGAGTATGACAGGAAGCGACTACACAAGTGGTTGGTAACACTGAATGAAATATATTATGACTTTTTATATTACATGCAGAGAAAAAGAAGAAAAAGAAATATGCTCTGAATTAAATATATTATGACTTTGATATTACATGCAGAGAAAAAGAATAAAAATAAATATGCTATATGTAGATTTGAATTAGATTATAGACCCAGAGATAGACGAGGAGTAAGTTCAAGAAAATTACTTAATACTGTATACCCCAAAAACAATTAAAATACTTCGATCATTTAGTTCTGTTCATCTATTTTAATTTGATTCAGCAGACAAATCATTTAGTACCATATTCCCAAAAAAAATTTATTAGTCCTGTTCATCGATTTTAATTTGATTCAGCGGACAAATCATTAGTACCATATTCCCAAAAACATTTATTAGTCCTGTTCATCGATTTTAATTTGATTCGGAAAATTCATCAATATTCTCCATAACAAAATATATTAATTCACTTCTGTACTACAAGTTACTGAGTGTTATACTGTGCCATTAACTTTAAAATTTTTCTTATAATAATAATTTCTTAATACTCGAGCACGGACTGGTTTTGTTTAAATTGTTCGTGTGTGTGTGTGTGGCAGGATAACACCTCACATATGACACACTAGTTTAAATTGGACAAACTGACTGAAGCAGACAGTGTGTGTTTCATTATACAGTCAATTCTCATTTTACACTGGCATTATGTATGTGAAATAGTGTGTGTGTGTGTGTGTGTGTAATGAATGTATGTACTGTAAACACTTATTGTACACTATATCAAACACCCATAATACCAGTGTACTGTACAATGAGGGTTTTCTGTACACAGTTTCAATACACACACTGCATTACACACCCAATATACAAGTGTACTGTACAATGAGGGTTTTCTGTACACAGTTTCATTACACACACTACATTACACACCCAAAATACAAGTGTAAAATGAGAGTTAACTGTACTGTATTTCATTTGTTACCAGTGTAGAGGACGCCTATGTAGTGTCCAAATGTGAACTAAATCTGACCAACAATTTACTTTTAACGAGGACTTTTCCAAAATTAGGAAGCCAAAGTTACGTCTGTGCGCAAACTTGAAGTAATTTTTTTTTTTTTTTTTGTCCTTAAATGCATCGTGGGAGTCGGCCGTGTGCGAGAGTGTTAAGAATACGGACTATTGAAAAATTGTTAAGGGAAAAAAAAAAAAAGAATTGCTGTTTTATGTGATGATAGTTTGCTCATATTTCCATTTTTTGGTGATATCAAATGCTTTTCACATTACTGTAATGCTACTGTACTGTAGACCCTTGATATACAAAGAATAAATACTTGTATCCAACAACACTTCATTTTACATTCAGTCACTCATTGAAGACCACTAAATTTTTCCCAGGATTCTGTTATTCATTACCATACAGAATAAACTATTTACAAAGCCTGTGTTAAACGAGGATAGTGCTAAAAATATTATTCATCTTATATCAAGGGCCTACTGTACATAACCTATAAATTTGTTGTGTAAATTTTTATATATATATGTTAGACTATGATCTCTTGGTTATTATATATTATAGAAAGAGAAGTACTGTATTGGTTATTGTTTTTGAGATGAACAGTTTTTCAGCCCTGTTGTATAAATATGTACACTATAGTTGATTGGCATGTACAAGTAAAGTTTTGTAGTATTCAAAGTGTAAACCGGAAACTATGCGACCCCAAAAATAAGATGTTTTTTCAGCCTGTGCAAATTTTTCTACCACTGAAATATATGAATTATAAAATGGACAGTTTAATATTATGGTCCAATTGTAGATTTGCGATTCCTGGCGGCGACTGCATGGTTGGGACGCAAACTCATGAATTTATTACATCAGCTCATGAACTTGGGACGCAAACTCATGAATTTATTACGTCAGCTCATGAACTTAATGGAGAAACTCATGAATTTATTACGTCAGCTCATGAACTTGGGACACAAACTCATGAATTTATTACATCAGCAGCTCATGAACTTGGGACGCAAACTCATGAATTTATTATGTCAGCTCATGAACTTGGGACGCAAACTCATGAATTTATTACATCAGCAGCTCATGAACTTGGGACGCAAACTCATGAATTTATTACGTCAGCTCATGAACTTGGGACGCAAACTCATGAATTTATTACATCAGCTCATGAACTTGGGACGCAAACTCATGAATTTATTACATCAGCTCATGAACTTGGGACGCAAACTCATGAATTTATTACATCAGCTCATGAACTTGGGACGCAAACTCATGAATTTATTACATCAGCTCATGAACTTGGGACGCAAACTCATGAATTTATTACATCAGCAGCTCATGAACTTAAGGGAGAACTCATGAAAAATAAAAACTTGGATCATGACATTAGAATTTGTGCTCTTAATGAGACTGTCTTAGAAAATAGAATGCTACCGATTCTTCCTAACAGTGCCAAGAAACAGGACACCATCAGCGGTACTAATAGGGGATCTGTTTCATGGCATACTTTGGAGGAATCACAGACCTTCCAATTCACCAACAAATTTATCTCCCTTTAATAAATTTTTTGGAACTTTTAGAGATTATAAATTTTTTGGAACTTGGACATGCCATGGTCGTGATAAGCTCCATCTACACGTCACCTTTTTCTTGTGTAAATTTCATCCTATGTTTAATAAACTTTTTATATTACACCATCACACAGGTTTGTCTGGCCATCTTTATTATGTTTATTGTTGCTGATGCTGCATGTTTATTTCCTTGTAATATCTTAGTACCAGTGGACTTACGGAACCTTTGTTGTAGTCAGAATAATATCTTAGTACCAGTGGACTTACGGAACCTTTGTTGTAGTCAGAAAATTGGTGGAGGTAAGCGACGAGTCCTTCAAATATTGCCACGAAACAACACCTATCTATATAGAAGGGGCTTGTATCGTGGCATAGTCAGAAGGAATCGGAAGAAGCCTACAATTCTCTTCACGATCACAGGGTCCTTTAAATAACCTGGGAAGAGTTTGTAATATTGTATCGAAGTGGAAATAGTTTTGCATTATTATATTGAAATGGAAATAGTTATGCATTATAAGATTGAAATGGAAATAGTTTTGATTTATTATATTGTATTATATTCTGCCACACCACATCATCAGTCACTGGAGATTAATTAATTATGGGATTAGAAACTGTACAGTATTAATTTTGATGAATCATAAGTGAACCCAAGGGAATGTAATGGTAGGTAGGTAGGGATGGGCGCCTGGGATCATATTTTTTTCCAGATGTCCTCACAGTACAACTACATACAGTTAACTCTCATTTTACACTTGTATATTGGGTGTGTAATGTAGTGTGTGTAATGAAACTGTGTACAGAAAACCCTCATTGTACAGTACACTTGTATATTGGGTGTGTAATGAAACTGTGTACAGAAAACCCTCATTGTACAGTACACTTGTATATTGGGTGTGTAAAATAGTGTACAATAAGTGTTTACAGTACAGTACATACATTCATTACACACACACACACACACACACACACTATTTCACATACATAATGCCAGTGTAAAATGAGAATTGACTGTATTTCAACCTGTATGGCTTGGTTAATTGAATATGGGCGGATGGTATTCGTAAACGACGTAATACAATGAGAAGGAAGACAGCTATAAAGTCCAACATCAGGTAACGAGTGTCCTGACTGATAGTTTCCTAGTTAAGGTGGCAATTCCCTTTTGGTACATTGGAGTGCCTTGGTGATTCCTCCAAAGTATGCCAGGAAACAACAGGACCAGAAGAGCAAAAATAATAAGTGTTCTGTTGCTTGGAATAGTTGGGAGGATTCAGTTGCTCCAGATTTACCAACACAAAACTTCCCCCTTAAAGGCTTCAGTCATAACATAAAAGGACAAGACAGTATTTTGGCAGATAAGTGAGAAGACGAAGTACTCTGGGATTAAAGTCGAAGTAGTCCATTGTTGTCTGGTAGAGCGACCAACAATTAACTGTGGCTGTGGATGGCTTTATTAATCATGGCTACAACATCGATCTTGTTGTAAATATCAGTACATAAATGCTGTAAATATCTACATAAACTCATTCTCAGTAGGACGTTCAGGAGACATATATTATGATGGAAGAGGGTAAGTACTCAGCAGGTCATTGATGTAGTGAAGTCCTCGAGTTTTAAATTGGACAACCTCGACTCTACATATACCCAGAAAAGTTAGATTAATTAGTTGTTTGGAAATATGATCGAGTTGTTAGAACCTTTAGACATCACTTTGGCCCCGAGTTCAATCATTGCATGGTGTTGTAAAGCCACTATCAAATATCCACCCACACTTTCCTTCCATCGTAGTAAATATCTTGGTAATAAAGAACAACACGTGTATGATTTTGCAGCACCTCATAATAATAATAATAATAATAATATCCACCCACACTTTCCTTCCATCGTAGTAAATATCTTGGTAATAAAGAACAACACGTGTATGATTTTGCACCACCTCATAATAATAATTGAGGGGGTTGAGTTGACATAAGGTGTTGTTGTTGTATGATTATATTTTGATATGATACTGATTTATTGGCACGATGGAAGGAAAGTGTTGGTGGTTATTTGATTGTGGCTGTACAAGGGTAGTGCCACTGAGATCTAGTTCTCTAGTGTATAGTTTTTGAAGGAAGAAAAAAGATGTCTTGAGTCTCTCGTGGACTTCTTGGTTGCACAGTAGGGATATTGCATTGCAGTCTTTATTATATTGAAATGGATATTGGACTTTTGTTCCAGTAGTGAATGAAATGTTGCCGCCTACACTATCGTTCTAATTATCAGATTACGTAGGTTTTGGACGTGGACAGACCAAGGGAAAATGGGAATTGTGGAGTAAGGCCTACAGTACATAACATGAAAATTTTTACTTTTTAAATTCCTATGTGAATTATAGTTCTCTTAAAAGGTTTATATGATTTATACCACAGAGATATCTTTATTGTTAGTCCTGAGTCAAATATAATTGTACATTAGACAGGTTGTGTGGAGACAAGGGAAAAAAGGTTTATATGATTTATACCACAGAGATATCTTTATTGTTAGTCCAAATATAATTGTACATTAGACAGGTTGTGTGGAGACAAGGGAAAAAAGGTTTATGTGATTTATACCACAGAGATATCTTTATTGTTAGTCCTGAGTCAAATATAATTGTACATAAGACAGGTTGTGTGGAGACAAGGGAAAAAAGGTTTATACCACAGAGATATCTTTATTGTTAGTCCTGAGTCAAATATAATTGTACATAAGACAGGTTGTGTGAAGACAAGGGAAAGCATTGGACATGTCAGCCAAGCCAGGAGTGACGTCACATACAGGGGTGCCAAGGTTATCATCACTCCCTTGTTTTCTTCACTCAACATTTAACATCTCCAGTAGCATCTTGTTCATAAAAATAACCTTATCTCAGTCCACTTTGATTGTGAGTATGGCAATGGTAAGTATAAATGAATAAATGCATGGTAGATAATGAAAATCATATTCAATGAGTATTATTATCGCTAAGCAGGAAATAATATCCGCTTCCAGACGTACGATTAATAGTTTGGTGTCAGCCCATCGATTATTGACCATAATTCACAAGCTTATTAAAATATTATATCTTTAAACACTTACGGAATTTAAAATAAGATCTATGTAACAGCTGCAAGTAGTATAACTTTGTCATACCACTTATATAACAAAACATTTGATTAAGTAATCCATTCATAGGAGTGTAGTTTTTTTTATCTGTTGCTATGAGTGGTTTCAAAGTATAATTAAAAGCATCACTAATTAGATAAGGTACTAACTAAATTACTTGGTCAAGTCTACATAAAAATAAGCGAAAGAAAACATACAGGTGGTATTTAAAAAGAACCTCTAGTGTGGTAAATCTTGCATATATTATGTGTTTTATGAAGGGATAGATTGAATTTTGTGTAGCCTATACTGACAGCAGCACCATGAATAAAAAAAATATATGTAGGAAGAATTGTAAGTACATCATTTTTCCAATACAACACATATTTCTGTTTTCTGAAACTAACCGATATCATGGGATTATTAGTCACAGATTTCAAATTCGGCCCGTGTAAAGAGGAACCCCTTCCCCTTAATTAATTAAAAAAAAGGATAGTATAGGTCATTTATTTCAAACTCTGATCAGGTCAGGTGGGAGAGGGGAGTTCCGACATATGATATAATTGAATTTTCTGTGTGTTTGTACTATTTAAGCCAGTCTACTACTTAATTAAAATATTCCAACATTCGGGTCGTATCGAAACACCTAATAAGTGTACAAACTATTCTTATCATCTTATTACCAAAGATGAAATAAATATAGAAACAGATTATTATTAGTTAGTTATAATAGGGTCTGTGCATTGCATAATATAGGCCGCCCAAATATTCAATTGCCTTATAATAAAAATAGCTATGGATCCTCTCAAAACTATACAGAAAATAGTGGTAACCAAAGATGAAATAAATATAGAAATAAATTACAATTCCTTAGTTATAATAGGGTGTGTGCATTTCATAGTATAGGCCGCCCAAATATTCAATTGCCTTATAATAAAAATAGCTAGGGGTCCTCTCGAAACTACACAGAAAATTATAGACGAAATAAAATAGAAACAGACTACTAATACTTGGTTATAATAGGGTCTGTGCATTGCATATATAGAATAGGCACATATATTCAATTGCCTTATAAAAATAGCTAGGGATCCTCTCGAAAAAGCATAGAAAATAAATATAGAAACAGATTACAATTCCTTAGTTATAATAGGGTCTGTGCATTGCATAGTATATTCAATTCAAGTATATTAATAGTATATTGAATTGCCTTATAAAAATAGCTAGGGATCCTTTCGAAAAAGCATAGAAAATAAATATAGAAACAGATTACTATCACTTGGTTATAATAGGGTCTGTACATTGCATATATAGTATAGGCCGCCCAAATATTCAATTGCCTTATTAAAAATAGCTATGGATCCTCTCGAAACTACACAGAAAATAGTGGTAACCAAAGATGAAATAAATATAGAAACAGATTACAATTCCTTAGTTATAATTTAATAGGACTCTGCATTTCATAGTATAGGCCGCCCAAATATTCAATTGCCTTATAATAAAAATAGCTATGGATCCTCTCAAAACTACACAGAAAATAATAGACGAAATAAATATAGAAACAGACTACTAATACTTGCATATATAGTATAGGCCAGTGGTTCTCAACCTTTTTCAGTCCATTCCCCCCTTCATGAATTCTCAACATTCATGTACGTGGCTCCCCTTCATATTTTCCCAAATCCCACCCCGCCAAAAAAAAAAAAAAAAAAAATCAGGTTTAAATAAAATAAAAACAAAATGTTGATGAAGAGAACACTTGCTTTATTTAAGTTTAATACAAAGTTCACAGTCGTAATTATCTTATATTTGATAGATTTCTGTGATCATAAGAATTGTATAATTTGTGACAGCCCGCCATTCCCCACCTAAATTCTTGCCATGGCACCCAGGTTGAGAACCACTGGTATAGGCACATATATTCAATTGCCTTATAATAAAAATAGCTAGGGATCCTCTCGAAAAAGCATAGAAAATAAATATAGAAACAGATTATTATTAGTTAGTTATAATAGTGTATATTTAGTATAGGCACATATAATCAATTGCCTTATAAAAATAGCTAGGGATCCTCTCGAAAAAGCATAGAAAATAGTGATATAGAAACATATTACAATTCCTTAGTTATAATTGGGTCTGAGCATTGCATAGTATAGGCCGCACATATATTCAATTGCCTTATAAAAATAGCTAGGGATCCTCTCGAAAAAGCATAGAAAATAGTGAATATAGAAAATGGATACAAATCAGTGTTGCCAACGCCAAGACGTCCTATGACCTCCACCACCACCAGGCACCACCACCAGGAGGGAGAGGAGCCCCGAGTCCTGCCCAGGCTGGCGTCCTCCTACCAATTTCTAACTTGTGTATCCAATTTCTAAGAACAACAATGTCAGGAGGGGAGGCCAGGACATACCATCGTACCAGGGACCCTACTGAGGACAACACCAGGTGAGTAGAGACAAGTGACACCCTAAAATAAGAGTGACTATCGAGAAGTGTTTACACAGCCCAACCTTAACTAACTAACTAACCCATAACCCATTGTGGAAAAATAACACATACCTAAACTCCGGCATTGAAAAACAGATTAAAGATTAGGAGTGGCATCTGTTATTGTTATATTATTAAGTATTAGCCATTGGTCTTGTCCTAGGTGAGGTAGATACAAGTGACACCCTAAAATAAGACTGGTTAGAACAGACCCTAACCTTAAACCCATTGTGTGGAAAACTAACCACCACCAAACTCCGGCATTGATAAACAGAAGGTGGAGAGTGGAATTTGTTGCTGTATTATTAAGTATTAGCCATTGGTTGTGTCCTAGGTATGCATAGATGAGAGTGGCAGTGTATTGTAAGTTGTTAACGATCGCTGGTGTTCGATTCTTGTTGGTTTAGAGCAGCGCACTGGGCTTCCGCGCAGCTTGAGGTTGACGTTCGTATGTTCTGGTGGGGTTGGCAACAGTGGCTTATGGGGGGTGCGGGGGTAGGGGGGATGGGCTTGGGGTGGGGGTAGGGGGGGGTTTGTGTGTGTGTGGGAATAGTGGGGACAGGCTTGGTGGGGTGCTTTGGGGTGCAGGAGTAGGGGGACAGGCTTGGGGGAGTGGGCTTTGGGGGGTGCAGGAATAGGGGGACAGACTTGGGGGGGTGCAGGAATAGGGGGACAGACTTAGGGGGGGGTTTGGAGGTGCAGGAATAGGGGGACAGGCTTGGCAGGGGGGGTAGAAAGCCTGTCCCTATTCCCTAATCCCCCTACTCCCGCACCCCCTAACCCCAAGCCTGTCCCCTACTCCCGCACCCCCTTAAACCTCCCCCCAAGCCTGCAGACCCCCTATTCCTGCACCCCCCTTAAGTGCGACGTTGCCAGATCATTTTGTATTGGGAGGGAAAAATGGCATGGAGAGCTAAATTTGGTAGACTATCTTATTATATAACACCACCATATTGACGATGACACTGTTAGTTATTATTTATTTACGTTAAACTAATATTCCTAATGCATCTACTATATAATCCAGGTTGTCGTAAGATAAATGAAGATTGGATATATATATATTTTTTTTTAATAAGGGGGAATGTGTTGTTGAATCCTTCTCAACACAAAGACACTAAAACATAAATTGATATTGCATGGAAATTGATATAAAGGTTAATTATTTTCCTATTGTGATGAGGATTGGATATATATATTTTTTTTTAATAAGGGGGAATGTGTTGTTGAATCCTTCTCAACACAAAGACACTAAAACATAAATTGATATTGCATGGAAATTGATATAAACTTTAATTATTTTCCTATTGTGATGAAACTAGATGATGAATATTTGTGATTGTTAGTGAAGATAGTGTTGTATAATGTATGTTAAATTTATCAGTTAGTTATTCACAATCTGGCAACTTTAGAGATGTACACACACACGAACACACACACACACACATTATCGGAAGTTCGTTCGCTTCCCTGACATTGTCTTCGGTTTGATATTTCACATTGAATTGAGTTTGTTGGCTCAATTTTTTAAATCTACATATGGCTTTTTTTAGTTTTGAATCAAATACAAGTAATATATTTGAAAATGTAGGAAAATAGCTTGAAGGACAAACGGGAAATAAATAAAACCATGAATTGGATTGACATTATATCCGAACATATGAGACACCCGCCAACTCTTTATTACCGAACCTACATTAACATATCCATTTTAATCTACCTTATACCTCACCTACTCATTTGGGAATCATATATGCTTTAGACTACATACTCCTGTTGGTGTATGAGAAATAAAATATGCATAATTGACGGTAGTTAAATGTGTTAGGAGGGTATATAAAGAGGGTGGCATCTGCTGGTTTACCCCCGCACCCCCCAGTCCCCTAGTCCCCCCCACCCTGCCCCTCCCACCCCCCCAGTCCCCCCCTTCCCCCACCCCCTAGTCCCTCCTTTCCCCCAACCCCCTAGTCCCCCCTTTCCCCCGCCACCTAGTCCCTCCTTCCCCCCACCCCCCCAGTCCCCCCCGTCCTCCCACCCCCTAGTCCCTCCTTTCCCCCAACCCCCTAGTCCCCCCCGTCCTCCCACCCCCTAGTCCCTCCTTTCCCCCACCACCTAGTCCCCCACCGGCCCCCCCACCACCTAGTCCCTCATTCCCCCTACCCCCCCAGTCCCCCACCCCCCCGGCCCCCACCATACCACCCCTTCATTATGGGTGATGTCGAGAGGCGAATTTTAAACTTCAAAATTACGGTCCTCCCTTCCCACCCTTCCCTACATCCAACAAGAGTATATATTTGCACCAGGCCCTATCTTCACTACTATCTTTACCTGACTAAATAACACTTTTTACTTCCAAATAATGACGGTCCAGTGATGTTATGATTAATGATTTATAAAGAATAAGATTTTTGTAATTAATAACACTTTTACTTCCAAATAATGATGATGATGTGATGTTATGATGATTAATGATCTATAGGGAATTCACTTTTTATTTTCAGATAATGATGATGATGATGTGATGTTATGATGATTAATGATTTGTAGGGAATAAGATTTTTGTAATAAATAAATAACACTTTTTATTTTCAGATAATGACGGTGTAGTGATGTTATGATGATTGATGATCTATAGGGAATTCACTTTTTATTTTCAGATAATGATGATGATTATGTGATGTTATGATGATTAATGATCTATAGGGAATCAGATTTTTATAATAATATTTTTTACTTTCAGATAATGATGATGATGATGTGATGTTATGATGATTAATTTATAGGGAATCAGAATTTTGTAATGAATAACACTTTTTACTTTCAGATAATGATGATGTAGTTATGTTATGATGAATAATGATCTATAGGGAATCAGATTTTTTGTAATAAATAATGGAATAAGGAAATTTACATATACATACTTGTTTGGGAATCCCAGTCAAAATTATATACTTATCTTCCCACTTTGATTTTAATAGAACTTTATCACTGTAAATGTCATATATGGTTTGATTGGAGTTATAGGGTCGATTCCACAGTGGTTGGTATTGGTTTGTTAGCATGCAAACGAAAGAATCTTAGTCGTGTTAATGACTTTTTGCTGAATTATTTAATGAATTTGGTGAGTAAACTATACAGTGATCATCATCATTATCTAACTGTTGGATAAATTTTGTGAATGTGGATACTCACCTTTTGGAAAATAATGAAGCCTTACAAGTGTGGTTGGTTGGGAAGCTAACAAACAAATACCACTGTGGAATCGGTAAATTTACAGAAGAACTGGGTTCACTATATTGTGTATTTTAGTATCATTACCCACTATTTTGGACCATTCTAAAACACTTTTATTCTATGGTGTTTCTTTCGGAGATGCCCCGTTTTCGAGATATGCCCCGTTTTACAAACATAATTTGGAAATTAGTCTGACCTCACCTGACCTGACCTAACCTAACCTAGACAACATCAGACTACCGGGACCTAACCTGGGCAAACTACCAGGATATAACCGGTGTAAACTATCATAAAGTGACTGGGGCAAATTCCCAGGACCTAGCCGGATGTGGTAACACTGCGCGATCCTAGCCAAAAACCCAGTTATTCTGTAATAATACCGTGGAATCAACCCATAAAATAGGCCTACACTGGAGCATAACCCAAGCCGTGAAAATAAATAAATTCGTCTTACTAATAATTCGGTATCAGCTGACACAAATGTTCTGAATGCACATATCCCTCTTGTCCCTCCTTTCCTGTCCTTCCTTTCCTTCTATTTCCTTCGTGCTTTCTGTCCCAACTCTATGGCCTCCCTCGTCCTACCTACATAATTATATAGGGTGTTCTTCTTTCATCTTTAATCAATCAATCTCTTTCACCCTCAATCAATCAATCTGTGTTAGTAGTTTTTCGGTATTGTAGGTGTTGATGACAATGTTAAAAGGTGTTGTTGTTGATAATATTGGTGTTGTTACAGAGTTGGAGTACAAGGATGGCTGAGGTCCAACTCGAGTGCCACACAAGCTAATTATTGTCCTGCTAATTAGGACAAGATGGCCCTCAAGTACTAAGTCCTAGCTAGCGTACGTGTGAGTGCGTACGCCAAGGCTTCTCTTTACACACAACCAACACCCAATAAAGTTCCTAAGCAAGCCATGGCAGAGCTCCTTCAGCCAAACTATCCAGAAAAAGTGAATAAGGTAACGCAGACGGCTTTCGACGGAGCTCAGTTACTGCAGCAAGGTGGCAGCACCATATACGGCACTACCACTACCACTACTACCACTACCGAGCAGTATGAAGAAGGTCCATTGGTTAAGGAACAGAATAAACTGAGGTCACAGATTGAGTTGTGGTTACAGTCCGGGGATAAACCTTACGAATGTGAGACTTGTCATAAAAAGTTTGCGCAGAAAAGCCACCTCAATTCACACATGCTGGTCCACACCGGGGAAAAGAAATACGAGTGTGATTTGTGCGGGAAAAAGTTCACGATGGAGAGCCACCTCACCGGTCACATGCTGGTCCACAACACGGACAAAAAGTTCGACTGTGAGGTCTGTGGGAAGCAGTTTGTTCAGAAGAGTCATCTGAACGGTCACATGCTCGTCCACAGCGAGAAGAAGTTTGGTTGTGAGATCTGCGGGAAGAGATTCATTCTGGAGAGTCACCTAAACAGCCACATGTTGGTTCACAGCGAGAAGAAGTTTGTGTGCGACGTGTGTAACAAGAGATACTTCCACAAGAGCCATTTAAACAGTCACATGTTGGTTCACTGTGAGAAGAAGTTTGAGTGTGAAGTGTGTGGGAAGAGATTCATCCAACGTAGTCATCTCAACAGTCACAGATTCGTACACACCGAGGAGAAGCGATTTGAATGTGACATATGCAGGAAACGATTTGTATTGGAGAGTCACCTCAACTGTCACCGGATTGTACACACCGAGGAGAAGAGATACGAGTGTGAAGTGTGTGGTAAGAGATTCGCCCAGAGAAGTCACCTCAACAGTCACCGCTTCGTCCACAGCGAGGAGAAGGTGTACGAGTGTAAGGAATGTGGTAAGAGGTTCTCACAGGAGGTTCATCTCAACAGCCACCGGTTCGTCCACAGCGATGACAAAAAGTACGAGAACCAGGACTGGGGGAGAAGAATCGCTCAGGAGAACCACCTCAACGGTCACAGGTTCTTCCACAATGATCTCAAGCGCTACGAATGTGACAAATGTGGCAAACGGTTTTCCATGAAGAGTCACCTCAACTCACACAAGTTTATGCATAACGAGGAGAGGAAATATGAATGTCTGGAGTGTGGCAAGAGGTTCTCAATGAAGAGCCACTTAAACAGCCACAGGTTCGTCCACAGTGAAGAGAAAGTTTATGAGTGTGAGGACTGTGGAAAACGCTTTGCCCAACAGATACATCTCAGCAGCCACCAGTTTGTTCACAGCCTGGAGAAAAAGTTTGAATGTGACGAATGCGGCAAGAGATTCATTTTGGAAAGCCACCTCAACTCCCACCGCTTCATGCACTCGGAAAAGAAAGGATTCGACTACCAGGACTACGCCAAACTATTGACCCAAAAGAACCACGTCAATAGCCTGGTGTTGGTTCCTAACGTGCCAAATGTGTCGGCAAATATAACAACCACAGAACAGAAGGCGGCACCAACCTACAGTGACGAGACCAGCAAAATATTCAACCCACAACCCTACCAAGCAACTTACCACTACGGTCAGCTGGCGGGACAACTCACAGCTGACAAGGTTCGAACTCTTTGGCCGCTGTAATAAGTTTGGTGCAAAAACGTGAACACATATTTGATAATTGTAGTTGTGTGTCTGTGAAAGAACTCACTTTAAGATAAACAAAGTAAAAAAGTATGGAATGGTTTAGTGCCATTTTGACTTGAAACAGTATTTGATATTTGTCGTGTCTATGTACAGTACAGAGAAACTACAGTGTGAAGCATGATAATATAATTATTATTATATGAATTGTTTTCTTTAAGGAAAATATGGTACTTTTCTGCTGATATTCATATGGATATTTATCATATTGATTTTAGGTGGAAAACTTGAAAAGACTTACTTATGACACAGTACTTCAAATACTGTATGTAGTGTTAAACGTACATGAGAAGAACGTCTGTTAGACTGTCATATTTATTGTTTTTTATTTGACTTATATTGATGGATACTGTTTACTTGTTTTGGATTGTTAAACTAAAATGGCAGTTTAGACAATTTAGTTTTTGTGTTTTTCTAAGTACTGTATATTATCCAGAACAGTTGATAGAGATTCCATTACTATGAATGAGTGACAAATTATCCGTAGGTTCAAAGATAAATTGGGCTGACAAATGGAAAGTGCACAGAAATGTAAACAAACGATTGGAAACACCAACAACCTTATCACTTACTGGACCTGCTTGCTATGGACATCATCACTGTGTTGAAATGACAAGTTAATGTGAAAACTCGATTAAAACCAAGCAACTAATTTCTCGCAAAGAATGAGTGGTGTGAGAATTAATACAGCAAGAAGGAGAAAGAAAGGGATAATTAATGAACCTTGAGTGAGTGTATAGGTGAGAACAATTAATGTCTACATAAGATGACGCCTTCTGTTCGTTTGAGTTAGTGAAAATATTAAGGCCATATGCAAAGAATATTAGTTTTGTGGTGTTGATATGATTGACTCTGTTTTGTTTGCCTATGGAGTCATCGTACCGGTACAGTTATGGTCAAAAGTCCTGCAATTTGGTGCATAAAAGCGAGCAGTTTGATTGAATCTTATGAACCAATATTGCAGAGAATCAACAGTTATAGTTTCGGATCATTTTTCGAAGCCATCTCGTTGGAAGGTGTTGCAGGATTATTGACCATGACTACACCACACTACAGTCAATTCTCATTTTACACTGGCATTATGTATGTGAAATAGTGTGTGTGTAGTGAATGTATGTACTGTAAACACTTATTGTACACTATATTACACACCCAATATACAAGTGTACTGTACAATGAGGGTTTTCTGTACACAGTTTCATTACACACACTACATTACACACCCAATATACAAGTGTACTGTACAATGAGGGTTTTCTGTACACAGTTTCATTACACACACTACATTACACACCCAATATACAAGTGTACTGTACAATGAGGGTTTTCTGTACACAGTTTCATTACACACACTACATTACACACCCAATATACAAGTGTAAAATGAGAGTTAACTGTATATACAACACCATGAATAATAATATCATTGAATATGGTCCTTAGCTTCACAGAATGGATAAGGAAACAAACAACACTGTATAACGAGGAGAGAAACATTATCAATAAAAATATGTTTCTTCTCATACAAGTGTTGTTCTGATTCAATCCTTATTTCTGTTTATGTTATGTTATGTTATGTTATGTTATGTCTTTTATACTTCATGGCAGCTATTATATATACTCTTGGCAATCTTATATTCTCATTATTATTATTATTTAGTGATAAATTTGGCAGATCATGCATGGCTTAGGTGCGTAAGTCTATTAATTAATTATTTTGTTTATTTTGATGAGTACTGTTGTAACCTAATATTGTTTCTTAAGTCTTGTTTACATATAAGAAAAGTGATATTAAGCAATTCCAAGAAACGGCTTTTTAGTGAAGTGGTTTCAAGGATTAATTATAATTTATAATTTTTACTTTTCTTTCTGTATAATTTAACTTCCTAGTTATATATATATATATATTATAGGTGCGGGTGGAGCAGAGCAGCTGAATACATACATACTTCAATTTATCTGGTAACACTTGTCTCAGTTCATGATTGATGGTGAAGTGTTGGTATCGTGGAAGTATTTTATTTAATATAGTGGTTAATTAATGATGAGTGAGTTAGTGAGTTGGCAAGTGTTGATTAATTATGAGTGAGTGAGTTAGTGAGTTGGGAAGTGAAGTGTTAATTAATTATGAGTGAGTTAGTGAGTTGGGAAGTGTTAATTAATGTTGAGTGAGTGAGTTAGTGAGTTGGCAAGTGTTAATTAATGTTGAGTGAGTGAGTTAGTGAGTTGGGAAGTGTTAATTAATGTTGAGTGAGTGAGTTAGTGAGTTGGGAAGTGATGTGTTAATGATGAGTGAGTTAGTGAGTTGGGAAGTGATGGGTTAATTAATGTTGAGTGAGTTAGTGAGTTGGGAAGTGATGTGTTAATTAATTATGAGTGAGTTAGTGAGTTGGCAAGTGTTAATTAATGTTGAGTGAGTGAGTTAGTGAGTTGGCAAGTGTTGTGTTAATTAATGAGTGAGTGAGTTAGTGAGTTGGGAAGTGTTGTGTTAATTAATGAGTGAGTGAGTTAGTGAGTTGGCAAGTGTTGTGTTAATTAATGAGTGAGTGAGTTAGTGAGTTTGTGGTGGTTCATGCAATTATTATTATTTTATCAGGTGGCCTTAGAAGGTGTATAGGTAGAAACAAGAGATGGTATAATTATTCTGTATTATTGTACCATTCTCAAGTCAACACAATATACTCTGATGTAGAAAAGTTTGTTCCCTCAGTCAGTCATATAATAAGGATTGACTTCTCTGTGGTTTGAATGACAATATACAGTTCACACTTTACCATCTACTCTCTGTTGTGTGTGTGTGTGTGTGTGTGTGTGTGTGTGTGTGTGTGTGTGTACAATTTACCA
>JAWQEG010002869.1:0-12500 GCA_033782935.1 Petrolisthes cinctipes | reverse complement strand
TTTTTCAGTATTATAGGGGATGTGTTTGGTTGGTTTAAGATACAGTTGTTTTGGTAATATATGAGATCTGTTTGGTTGGTTGAAGATACAGTTGTTTGACTTGTTTCAGTAATATATGTGATCAGTTTGGTGACCTATAGTTTGCAGGAGTTGTTCGCCCTCCAATTTATTTACCTTCACTAGTTTTTCCCCCTTGTATTTATGGCTGTCTGAGGAAACAAACTTTTACACCATAGCTACTGTACCAGGTGTGGTATTTTTAAACCACTTTTTTTTTTTGAGGAGTAAGGTGGTATTATTAAACATATTCTTCGAGGAAAAGGGGTTTCGTCATTAAGGGGGTGCGGGAGTAGGGGGACAGGCTTGGGGGGAGTTTAGGGGGGTGCGGGAGTAGGGGGACAGACTTGGGGGGAGTTTTAGGGGGGTGTGCGGGAATATGGGACAGGCTTTCTACCCACCCCAAGCCTGTCCCCCTATTTCCGCACCCCCCCAGTTCCCCCACCCACCCCAAGCCTGTCCCCCTACTCCTGCACCCCCCCAGTCCCCCACCCCCCCAAGCCTGTCCCCCTATTCCCGCACCCCCTTAAGTTAGGAACCGATTGACGGAGATAACTTTTCGTCAAAGAGTTAAATTTAATAATACCACCGATACTTTATAGGCTCTTGGTCGCTCAATTCGTACTGAAGAATTGAAACCTCACCTTCCGAAAGAGCCCAAATATATATCTCTCTGGAGTCTGCAGGTGTGGACGAAAATGCTACCCAGGAGTGTATAATTTTCGCCCATAACTGCACGTTGAATTTCCACGGAGTTTAGACGTGTCCGGGAAGGTGGGTCTTCAATTATACAGATTTTAGCGATGAAGAACCTCCTTTTCCTGGAAGAAGTACAGTTAACTCTCATTTTACACTTGTATATTGGGTGTGTAATGTAGTGTGTGTAATGAAACTGTGTACAGAAAACCCTCATTGTACAGTACACTTGTATATTGGGTGTGTAATGAAACTCTGTACAGAAAACCCTCATTGTACAGTACACTTGTATATTGGGTGTGAAATATAGTGTACAATAAGTGTTTACAGTACATACATTCATTACACACACACACACACACACACACTATTTCACACACATAATACCAGTGTAAAATGAGAATTGACTGTCGTTTACTAATACCAACCAAACTCGGCTGTCCTCACTACAATTCTTCATCAGTGTTCAGAAAGAGATAACTAACAGAACTCTTTTTAATTTCACCACAAGTAATCACTACAAGTTGCCTTTATGTATGGTTTTATTGACAGTGTATGAAGGGTATCAATAATATCCAAACTTTTTATGAGGGGGATAGTAAACTTTTTTTAATTGGTGGTATATTTTTGGAGTGCCTTGATTCCTCCAAAGTATGTAAACCAGGAATCAAACAGGTCCAGATTAGGGGGGTGCGGGAATAGGGGGACAGGCTTGGGGGGGTGCAGGAATAGGGGTACAGGCTTGGGTGGGGGTTTAGGGGGGTGCAGGAGTAGGAGGACAGGCTTGGGTGGGGGTTTAGGGGGTTGCAGGAGTAGGGGGACAGGCTTTCTACCCACCCCAAGCCTGTCCCCCTATTCCCGCACCCCCCCCAAACCCCCCCAAGCCTGTCCCCCTATTCCCGCACACACCCCCAAACCCCTCCCAAGCCTGTCCCCCTATTCCCGCACCCCCCCATAAACCCCTCCCAAGCCTGCCCCCATATTCCGGCACCCCCTTAACAATTATAATGGTGGTCGGTTGTTGTTGTTGTTGTCGTTGCTTGGAATAGTTTGAAGGAACACAAGTTACTCCAGATTTACCAACATTGCTTCTCCCCCAATAAAATAAATTACCGACTACTGTACATATTTATTTTGGGAGGGAGAAATTCTTGATGGAAAAATTTGAAGGCTACTTATTGCTGATTATTCCAAACTGTGCCAGGAAAATAGATAACCTCAAATCTAATAATAATAAAAGTTAATCTGTTTTGTGACGGTTTGGAGGATTCAGTCGCTCTTGAATTTCTATCTATTTATCTATCTATTTATCTATCTATTTATCTTTATGTATTTATCTGTCTGTTTATCTACCTGTCTATCTACCTGTCTATCTATCTATCTATCTATCTATCTATCTATCTATCTATCTATCAAACTATCTATTTATCTATCTATCTATCTATCTATCTATCTATCTATCTATCTATAGCTCCGACGCCTCAGATAGATAGATAGATAGATAGAAATTCGATGCTATAGGTAGATAGATAAATAGAAATTCCAGGGCTACTGAATTTCTCCCCTTAAAATAAATGAATAAATGAATGAAAGACTTGCCCGTGTAGTAAATATAAGTAAATAATAATTAAGGAGGTAGTACAGTGTTGTTTTGTGTTGTTGGTAAATCTGGAGCAAACTGATTCCCACAAACTATTCCAAGCAACAACAACCAACAACAACAACAAGAAGCCACCACCAGTACAGTAAAAAGATAATATATTTGGAAACTTTCTATTTAATGAAGAAAAGGCTAAGGATTTTTACCATTTACGAATTTTGGAAAAGAAGATAAAAACGTAAAAATCAGATTGAAAACTTATGGGGGTGCGGAAGTAGGGGACAGGCTTGAGGGGGGGGGGTCTGGGGGGTGCAGGAATAGGGGGACATGCTTGGGGGTGGGTAGAAAGCCTGTCCCCTACTCCTGCACCCCCCTATCACCCCCCCCCAAACCTGTCCCTTACTCCTGCACCCCCTAAAACCCCCCACAAGCCTGTACCCTACACCCGCACCCCCCAAGCCTGTCCCCCTACTCCCACACCCCCCTAAACCCCCCCTATTCCCGCACCCCCTTAATCTGGTCCTGTTGTTGTTGTCGTCATCATTTCCTGGCATACCATGGAGGAATAAAAAAAAATGGTTCTCCAATATACTGTACCCAAAAAAGTTTACTATCGACAGTACTACCCCCATAAAAAGATATTCAGTGTTGTTGTTGTATATAGATAACTTAGGGGTATTATTATTATTATTATTATTATTATTATTATTATTATTATTATTATTATATATCTTAGAGAGAAATAGCTTGTACTTAATTAATTTGAGCTGATATGTTATGTACAGTTACCAGTGTATGAATAAGTATACAGGTGATTTTATTGTTGTTGTTGAAATTGGGAATCATCTGACATACATACATACATACATACATTCTAATTATTACAACACTTATTAAACCTGTCTCATACATACATACATACAAACTAATTATTACAACACTTATTAAACCTATCTCATACATACATACATACATACAGGAGTTCGTTTAATTAATCCTATCTCATACAAACATACATACATACAAGATCTCATTTAATTAATTAATACTCAATCACCAAGGTATTCAAAGCACACCTGTACACTTTATTATTATAGCTGCTAACTGTACACTCCTTATCTTGTATGATGCTTCCTATATTCTATTTGTTAGAGGTTGTTATGTTATGTCGGCGTAATACAGTAATTTTTCTATTCCCAGGAGCTTTGTTATTATTATATTAGAATACTGCAGACCTTCAATACACAGTGAATAATAATATTAGACTTGCTTGTATCCAAATTTTTTTTTTTATTTTTTTTTACACTCATTGAAGATCACCAAATTATGGGTTTTTTTTTTTCCCTCCCAGGCTTGTGTGTTATTCATTACCATACTGATGAAGTGTTTTACTGAGCCTGTGTTGAAATGATAGTGTGTGTGTGTGTGTGTGTGTGTGTGTTGAATGGATAGTGTGTGTGTGTGGTAAAAGGATAGTGTGTATGTGTGTGTGTGTTGAAAGGATAATGTGTGTGTGTGTGTGTGTTGAAAAGATAATGTGTGTGTGTGTGGTAAAAGGATAGTGTGTGTGTGTGTTGAAAGGATAGTGTGTGTGTGTGTGTGTGTGTTGAAAGGATAATGTGTGTGTGTGTGTGTGTGTGTGTTGAAAGGATAATGTGTGTGTGTGTGTGTGTGTGTTGAAAGGATAATGTGTGTGTTTGTGTGTGTGTGTGTTGAAAGGATAATGTGTGTGTGTGTGTGTGTGTGTTGAAAGGATAATGTGTGTGTGTGTGTTGAAAGGATAATGTGTGTGTGTGTGTGTGTGTTGAAAGGATAGTGTGTGTGTGTGTGTGTGTGTTGAAAGGATAGTGTGTGTGTGTGTGTGTGTTGAAAGGATAATGTGTGTGTGTGTGTATGTGTGTGTGGTAAAAGGATATAATGTGTGTGTGTGTGTGTGTGTTCCCAGGCTTGTGTTATTCATTACCATACACATAATTAAAAGGATAGTGTGTGTGTGTGTGTTCCCAGGCTTGTGTTATTCATTACCACAAGATGAAGTGATTAACTAAACCTGTGTTATAAAGGAATGTATGTGCTAAATTTATTCATATTTATTTTCATTTTATATTGAGGGTCTACGGTATGCATATTTATCTTAATGTAAGGACTGAAGGCATTTTATTAGTAGCAGCTAAATAAAAAAAATACTAAATTATTATATATTAAAACATATTATTTTTTTGTCAGTAATGGGAGACCTTTTTTTTTTTTGGTTTGATCAATTTGAAGGGTTGTTGTTGATTTCTCCAAACTATCCCAGGAAACAAATTACAGCTGTATTAGTAATCTGTTTAGTGACATAGAGCCGATTCCACAGTGGTATATATTTGTTTGTTAGCTTCCCAACCAACCAACCACACTTGTAAGGCTTCATTATTTTCCAAAAGCTGAGTATTCACATTCACAAAATTTATCAGCCAGTTAGATAATGATGATCACTATAGTTTACTCACCAAATTCATTAAATAATTCACCCATAAGTCATTTACACGGCTAACATTCTTTCGTTTGTGTGCTTACCAACCAATACCAACCAATGTGGAATCGACCCATAGTTTGGAGGACTCCGAGACTTTCCAATTCATCAACAAAAAAGTCTCCTTTTTAATTATTCATATTGGAAATATATATAGAAAATCTCTTGGTATAATATAGTACCTGTAATTGGGATTAATTATCACTTAGATTATATAATAAAAAGTGTAGTCTTTATAATAATATAGTTATGTTCATTTGAAGTTGCCATTTATAAAGAATATTTTATTGCTGTATGCATTTTACTAAATAAACATCTTTATAATATGAATAAAAAACCTGTTATTAGTTCTTTTCATATGTATAGATTACCAGTCGTATAGTAAAAGTTTTTATTACGCGGTTAAGCCCTATTCTCTGCTAAGATATTATTATGTCACGAGCATCGAATCCTGACAGAAGAGTCTTGATTCCTCCAAAGTTTGCCTGGGAATTAACAGGCTCAGATTAACAAAAATAATTAAACTTATCAGATAAAACCACTGAGTTGACATTTGTTCATTTGTTTACATTTCTAACCTCAAGATCAAAGTGTTTCAGCAGCATATATAATTTCGAAGCTGTGGACCATTTTATTCCTCTTGAAGTTCACTCGCAATCCAAAATATGTATCCAGGCTTGCTTCAAATAGCCTGATCGAGTATTAAGCGAACTCAAGTAAATATGAAACAGGATAAGCGTATAATTGGTTCACTAGTATGTCAAATGATTCGAAACTTCAACAACAAGACCTGGATACAAATATGAAACAGGATAAGCGTTGTAATTGGTTCACTAGTACATATGTCAAATGATTCGAAACTTCAACAAGACCTGGATACAAATTTTGGATTGCGAGTGTACGAGTGTCTAATATTATTTCAAAGCAGTTACGGGTTCTAGTCCTTGCCATGAATGAGCTATTACGAACACAATTATATCTTTTTAGTAGTTTACTTGACAACAAAACACGGGCCCTGGAAAAAATATCTCTTATTAGTCATTCTCGAGAAGGTGAAGAGGGTAGTACTGTGTTGGTGAATTGAGGAGTAAGTGTTTCCTCTTAATTAGAACGCCATTATTTTTAACCTGATTCTATTTCCTGGCTTACTTTGGATAATTCAAGGCGCTCTAAAGTACAGTACCAATTAAACGTATTCATAAGAGACAATATATGCGTGGTTTTAAGAATTTTATTGACGTGATAAGTAGTACATATGTGGATAATTAGAGTGAACCTATTACAATTTTTGGTAGGCTACTCTTTGGATTGATTTAAGATTGGAAGATGGCCACACAATATTAAGGCCTGTACTAGTAAGTGCGAGGGAGGTAAGCAAGCAATCACGAAGGAAATAGAAAGAAAGGATCACAGTTGGAAATAGAGATCGAAGTGTAACAGCTAGAAAGTAAGTGGAACGAGACAAATTAGGAAAGGAGGGACGGAGTTGAGAGATGGGACAGTGATAAACAGGAATGAGGTAGAATATTAAGAAAGGAAGGATTTAAAGGCTTCGAAATACTTACTGGAGGATATTAATTACTACCAACCCACTACACATCACCTGGGCTTCATAAAGTAAGTAGTATACACGTCTGTTGTTAATTATTATTTCGTTATTTCTGTTGATAATTTGACTACAATTAAGTGTGGTTACTGTAATTATTGCCAAGATAAATGAATGGGGAAACTCTAGGTCTTGTTAATGAATATGAGGGTAACTGAGTCCTCTAAACTATACTAGAAAATAGACAACGTGGCCTAGTTTGAGGAATCAGTATAGCTAACTTGAAACAACCAATTAACATCAACAATTAAAATACTACTTCCCCACACTTAATTAATTAGGCCGTGCAGTTTTCTCAGGAGCAATGGCGTTAATCATCATATCCAGACCTTGCCAAACTTCGGTAGCCGTTGATAAGATCTGATTTGCCGGGAGAGTGAAGCCATATCTACCTTTGTCTCTCAGTTCAAGTGTATAGACATATCTGGTGCCAAGTTTCTCCTTTGCCCAATCATCAGTTGCCCCCGCTGCATAGTAAAACCCACCGGCTGTGTTGACCATGGTGTAAACTGTGCCTGCATGTGCTTTAGCCGCCTTTAGAAATACATTACCCTTCTTTTTCATGTCTTCGGTATGAGGGGCAGGGTTTGTAGTCCAGCCGTAGGGATATAATAACACCTGGCCGTAGTTGTGAATGGATAGTACAAGATCAAAATTAAGTTGGTTATTCAGTCGCGTCATCTCTTCACTCAGAACCTTAGTCTCGGGTTCGGAAAATGGTGACGGCCCGCGGTACACCTCACTACAGGTTTGAGTTGAAGCCCCGACTCCCCAATGGGCATCCCAGTTTCTGTTCAAGTCGACGCCTTCGCAACTTCCAGCATTGTTTCTCCGGTTTTTGCGCCACAGCCGATCGTTTGTCCAAGTGTAGACGTAGCCATCAGGATTTGCCATGGGGACAATGTAGATATCGAAAGGTTTATCTTGTGGGAAGTCGTTGAGGAAGTGGTCGATGAGAAGGAGAGTGACGGCGGGTGAAATTCGTTCCCTCGCGTGTATACCTGAAAGAAATTATATATATATATGTATAAAGTAAGTCATGATTGGTAGTGGTCTTACTATAAAAAATGTGGTATTTATTGAAAGAATTACCGTTTTGTAGCAGTGTTCTCAGATCCGGTTAGGTCCCAGTATTTTGCCCCAGTCATTTCCTGCTGTACTTTATCACGGTTATTTCCCGGTAGTTTGCCCAGGTTAGGTCACAGTATTTTGCCCCAGTCATTTCCTGTATACTTTATCACGGTTATTTCCCGGTAGTTTGCCCAGGTTAGGTCCCGGTATTTTGCCCAAGTTAGGTCCCGGTAGTCTGCTCTGGTCTAGATTAGGTTAGGTAAGGTCAGGTAATATCAAAAATGTTCCTTCTCCTTTGGTATATGCATTTGCAAGAATATAAACTTTTCAATTAAAATGCTACATAATCTGAAATACCAGTCAGAATTATTTGTATTTGCAGCAGTATATTTTAGGGATATACACACACATACCTCCTTCGATCCAGATAGCTCTCTTCCTCATATGACTGAAGGCGATTCTTGCCCCAACTGCAATTAATAGATAGAAAAAAAAAAATTATATCAGGTGTTATATATATGTTTATGTAAGTCAATTTAAATTTCTTATATTTTTGTTCTTTAGAGTTTAGAAAATATATTGGAATAACTTTATTTTTTGTGTATGGTAATGCTATACTATATATGCACTCTATGACAACAATATATATTTAATACCAATAATATGCACTCTATGACAACAATATATAATTATTTAATACCAAATTCCCGCCCTTTTTTTTTTTTTTATAAAGCGAAAGGATAAAAATTATAACAAAAATCTGTGTCACCTCTTTTGCTGGTAACTGGTTTGATGTGTACAAGCCAGATGTCTCTTCCTTCATGGCTCTTCCCTAAAGACCTCAGTTCCACTCTTGGATTGTTATTACCGATGTGCTTGAGGTAATATTCAATCTGGCGAGAAATACAATTATATATTAGTTGGTTTTTTAGTTGGGTTAGGTCAAGGCCAATTATAGATTAGTTGGGTTAATTAGGTCAAGTATAGATTAGTTGCATGGGTTAGGTCAAGTATAGATTAGTTGGGTTAATTAGGTCAAGTATAGATTAGTTAGGTTTGGTCAAGTTTAGGTTAGTTGGGTTAGGTCAAGTATAGATTAGTTGGGTTAGGTCAAGGCCGAGTATAGATTAGTTGGGTTAGGTCAAGTATAGATTAGTTGCATGGGTTAGGTCAAGTATAGATTAGTTGGGTTAGGTCAAGGCCGAGTATAGATTAGTTGGGTTAGGTCAAGTGTAGATTAGTTGGGTTAGGTCAAGTGTAGATTAGTTGGGTTAGGTCAAGTGTAGATTAGTTAGGTTAATTAGGTCAAGTATAGATTAGTTGGGTTAGGTCAAGTATAGATTAGTAGGGTTAGGTCAAGGTCAATTATAGATTAGTTGGGTTAGGTCAAGGTCAAGTATAGATTAGTTGGGTTAGGTCAAGTATAGATTAGTTGGGTTAGGTCAAATATAGATTAGTTGGGTTAGGTCAAATATAGATTAGTTGGGTTAGGTCAAGGTCATTTAAGTATATCTCTTGGGCTTGGGTTAGGTTAGGTTTGATTAGGTAGCGAGTGTGTGTGTGTGTGTTTGCATATTGAAAAGTTACAAAATATATTCATAGGTATATATCACAATTAACTGTTTATATTAAGGCCTATGAAACGCACACACCTTTTTGAATGACACACACACACCTCTTTGAATGACACACACGCACGCACACACCTCTTTGAATGACACACACACACCTGCCTCTTGGAATGACACACACACACACACATATACCTACCTCTTTGAATGACACACACGCACACACACACACCTCTTAGAATGACACACACACACACACACACCTCTTTGAATGACCCACACACACGCACACACACACCTCTTTGAATGACACACACACACGCACACACCTACCTCTTTGAATGACACACACACACGCACACACCTCTTGGAATGACACACACACACACACACACCTCTTTGGAATGACACACATACACCTTTTGGAATAACACACACACACACATACACACACCTCTAGGAATGACACACACACACGCACACACCTCTTAGAATGACACACACACACACACACACCTTTTGGAATGACACGCACACACCTTTTGGAATGACCCCCCCCCCCACGCACACACACCTTGGAATGACACACACACACACACACCTACCTCTTTGAATGTCATGTAGGCATCCTTAGAGGGTACAGGGCAGCTGGTGGTGGTACAGGAACGAGAAATGTCAGCTCTCCTCTCTACGGGTCCTTCTTCTTCCTGTTGGTGCCAAAAGTTTGAGCTGCAGTCATATACCAACATGAGAATTATTTTGTAAACATAAATTGGAGATTTTTTGGAAGTCGTGTGTGTGTGTGTGTGTGTGTGTAATATAATAATGAGTGATATTACCATGCTTGTGTGTGTGTTATAATAATGAGTGATGTGTGTGTGTGTGTGTAATATAATAATGAGTGATATTAGGCTACCATATGTGTGTGTGTGTAATATAATAATAATTAATATTACCATGTGTGTGTGTGTGTGTTAATTGTAGACAAAAACATTAATTATATTGACATTGTGGCGTGGTAAAAGTACGATGATTACCTATACACAAAATAGAGCCATCGTCAACACCACTTACATATCACCCTGACTCCCATTTGGGGGTCTGAGCATCTGCGCGGCTTTGGTCAACCAGACTCGGGAACTACAACAACAACACCACTTACATCCCTGCATAAGGCCCACTGTTGTTAATTTGTTTCCCACCTTTAGGAAGAGTGCGAGGTCTCTGATGAGGACGGAGTGGGTAAGGTTGGCTGTTCTGAGAGTTCCTGCCACTTTATCCGCATCTTTTCCGGCCACTCTAAACTTCCTGGTGGTGCCGGAGTGGTCCAATACATCAATGTGGCCCTCAGTCACTAAATTCCACAGTACTGCTTCCCCTCTTTCACTGGACACCTCCCATACCTATAAAAACATAATTAATAATATCTTGACAACCAATGCATTTTAATATTTGTTAAAACTGTACATTATACGTGTATTCTAAACCAAATTCCACAGTACTGCCTCCCCTCCTTCACTGGACACCTCCCATACCTATAAAAACATAATTAATAATATCTTGACAACCAATGCATTTTAATATTTGTTAAAACTGTACATTATACGTGTATTCTAAACCAAATTCTACAGTACTGCCTTATTAGTGCTTTCCCTCCTTCATTTGACACCTCCCATACCTATAAAAAACATAATTAATAATATCTTGACAATCGATGCATTAAAATATTTGTTAAAACTGTATATTATACGTGTATTCTAAACCAAATTCCACATTACTGCTTCCCCTCCTTCACTGGATACCTCCCATACCTATAAAAACATAATTAATACTATCTTGACAACCAATGCATTTTAATATTTGTTAAAACTGTACATACATTATACGTGTATTCTAAACCAAATTCTACAGGACTGCTTATAGTGCTTCCCCTCTTTCATTTGACACCTCCCATGCCTGTTGTAGTGAGCTGGTGAGCACATCTGCAGAGCTTCACGTCATTCATGTGTTCTTAGTGCTTCTCTCTGTGTTCTCCTTTCATGCACGTGTCTGTATATTGTGCTACCTGTGTCTCCACGTGTATCTGTATAACATAGTATCAACCTGTGCTCCCTAGTCCACCTGTATACAGTATATTTATATTTAGTGTTATAAGGACCCTGTGATCGTCTATAAAAATTGGGGGCTTCTGATTCCTCCTCACCGTGCCATGAAACAAACTCCTTCCATATAGGTGTGTGTGTGTGTTTCGTGGCAATATTTGAAGGACTCGTTTATCTCCAATTTTCTGACTACATCACAGGGTCCTTAACGACATGTTCTACACCCATCAATAAACTTGTGTTAATGAAGTGTTGTGAGGAAGGTTGGAGTACACGTTCAGTAGTAAGAATTCACTACACTGTAAAAGCAAAATGAATACCTGCTGCATGGGCAAATTGTATAATTGTGTGTGTGTTCTCTCTCTCTCTCTCTGTTCGTGTGTGTTTCTCTCTCTCTCTCTCTGTGTTCGTGTGTGTTTCTCTCTCTCTGTTCGTGTGTGTTTCTCTCTCTCTCTCTCTCTCTCTCTGTTCGTGTGTGTTCCTCTTTCTCTCTCTCTGTGTTCGTGTGTGTTTCTCTCTCTCTGTTCGTGTGTGTTCCTCTCTCTCTCTCTCTCTCTGTTCGTGTGTGTTTCTCTCTCTCTCTCTCTCTCTCTCTGTTCGTGTGTGTTTCTCTCTCTCTCTCTCTCTGTTCGTGTGTGTTTCTCTCTCTCTCTCTGTTCGTGTCTCTCTCTCTCTCTCTCTCTCTCTCTCTCTCTCTCTCTCTCTCTCTCTCTGTTGTTTGTAAATCATTCTATGCAATCAGCCAAATTGAGGGATAATAATGGCGTTTGGCTATAGATTGATAAAAGAATAGATGTATATATATATTATGCCCAAGAAAAATAATTAAGTAAACAGTATAGCCAACAAGGCGTACAGTACTTACCTGGTGCCCAATGAGAGGCTGAAGGTTCTCTGGAATATTGGCAGGAAGAGCAGCTACGGTGGCGACAACTACGGCTGCCACCACAACTAACCAATGTCCCACACACCACATACTTTGCTGTTACGTGTAATTAAGGAAGGAAGGAAAATTATAACAACCTCTCAAATATTTATCATAACCCCACAAGAAATTAATGAAAGATTAATTAAGGGGGTGCGAGAATAGGGGGATAGGCTTGGGGGGGGGTTTAGGGGGGTGCAGGAGTAGGGGGGGGTTTAGGGGGGGTGCGGAATAGGGGGACAGGCTTGGGGGGGGGTTTAGGGGGGTGCGGGAATAGGGGGACAGGCTTGGGGGGGGAGTTTAGGGGGGTGCGGGAGTAGGGGGACAGGCTTGGGGGGGGGTTAGGGGGGTGCGGGA